>CAJVPL010000357.1:0-29213 GCA_910591945.1 Ambispora gerdemannii
AGAACCAATAATATCTAATATATAATTATCCAATAAAATATAAATATAAAATTAACCAATAAAATATAATAAAATATTATCCAATTAAATTTATGATATGAATAATCAATAAAATAAGAACTAAATATTCATATCATGACAATACTTATAATAAATTACCAAAAATCCAAAAAAATTAAAATTATATTTCTTATAATAGAATTTTTGTTTGATTAATAAATATTTTTTGTTTTTATATTAAAATAAAACTAAGTCTTTGTATTTTAATATATATTTTTTATAGATTTTTTAATTTAATTTCAAGTATATTTTGTATTGTAAAGTTAATTATATAAACTTTTTATAATTAAAAGTTCAAATTTATTAAATTTTAATTCTAAAAATTTGAAATTAAATTTAAAATTCTATAAAAAATATATTAAAATATAAATTTTTAGCTTTGATAATTTATTAAATATATATTTCAATTTTTACAAGAAATTAATAAATTTAAATAAATATTTATATTAAAATTATAAATTTTATATAATTTTGTTATATATTATAATTTTTTTCAGATTTAATTTTTTATAATATTTATAATAATATAATAATAAAAATACTTTTAATGCAATTAATATTAAAAGCCAATAAATTATTAGAAATTATAGTAAAAATTCATTTTTATTTAGTATTATTCAAGAATTGTTATTTTTTAATTTTGTATTTAATTATGCAAAAATAATATTGATTTATTTAATAAAATATATATAATTCTTTAAAAATATATAGCTTGTAAAAAGCACTAAATAAATATTTAACAAATATAATTCTCAGTAAAATTTTGATATTTTGATATTTTTCATAAAATAATTTTTTTATATTATCAATATAAATAATATATATTATACTAGAGCATTCTCAAATAAGAGAACATTTTTATATTTATCAATGTTCTCAAAAATGATCTAGTGTTCTTTGAGAATACTAACATTGAATTTCTAATATAAAAGGAAGTCAGAATCTTAATTAATCGAATAAATCTAAAAAAGGATATACTGGACTGATAACTCGATATTCTTCCCAGATGAATCCGACAAGAATTATTTCGAGAACCTGAATTATTTTTCAAGGAAGGGAAAACAATGTGTAATCCTATTCCTTTTCTTCCGGGTTGCTTCGGGAGGTATAAAGTACTTCCACGTCCGATTCATCAAACATCTCTAAGAGAAAATCGTCGGTAAATCAAAGGTCGTCCCAAAGTAAATCGGAACCAATTTCTGGATTTTCAGACGCGCCTTCACCAAGCTATAATAGAAAGATATCCGGAAAACCTCTAAAAGGCTAAATGCTGCAGTGTTGGCAAGTGACATTGAAATGACATCTATTTCATTGTCGTTATAAATTTCAAGTGACATTTAAAAATAGCAAATGACTTTTAAAAAATAGCAGATGACATTGTCACCTAAATTCGTGTAGCAAAACCATCATGATATTACTCAAATCTCAGTGCAAGCACAACTCCCAATTTCAAGAGTATTATTTCCAAATAAAAGAAAAATGTTGCTGATGGTAATGGTGAAAATGGAGCTGTCTAGCAAAAAGTGAGATCAACAATCATCCAATTTGGATATGGGGGATTCCAATGACCTTGCTAGCAACCAAGATTGTGAACATAAAAGATCAAGAAATGATTCCTTTTTTTTTCATCAACAATCATCATATCGATATAAAGAAAAATGTTTTTTTTTATTTTACATAATGTAACAAATACTCGAGCCATTACAATTAATAAATAATTTTCATGTTCCTTTAATTTGGAAAAAAGGAGTAGTTCGGTTTTTTTTACCAAAGATTTTTAGTGAGGAAAAATCAACTATCTCGGTTTGGTAGTTGAAGTAAACTACGCGTTTGTTAAATCAATCAATACCACTTACCGCTTAAACCATCAGTATTAGTATTGACCTTACATTATGGCTTCGCAAACACCACCACAACAATCGCAACTAAAACTTCAAACCCCCGCAAAACTTGACGATCAACGGGGAACATTAGGACTTATTAACAAAAAACTCTACTGGAAAGATGAAAACAAAAAACCAATTTTATCTGTTTCGTTATACGACATTCCTAGTATGTGAGGCTATTTCCCATTTTCGCATTACATTTTCCCACTAGAATCGTTGTTTAGTGCCTTGATCCAACTATTACCGAAAACTAACGCTCATTTTGAAAATCTATATAGAGTTATTTGTCTCCAAGCCTGACAAATTTCCACAAAAACTAAAAATATCATATCCAGACAAAAAATCCCAAGAAATCACAAAGATTTTCGAATTAACCGCCAAGGATGCCAAAACTGACCTAGAAAAAATCAAAAAAGTCTGGGTGGCTGCACAAACCAAAAATACCTCTAACGCTAGCACATCTTCGGCACCATCACCGGCTTCTGGCGCATCAACACCTGGTCGAACAAGAAAGGCGCCACCACCTATATCCATTGAAGCAATCGAGCAACGAAAAAAATTGTTGGAAGGAAACGAAGAGCTACGATTTTTGCATAAGGAAATGGTGTTTAATGGGCCGATATCTGAAGAGGATTTCTGGGAGCAGCGGCAGGTAAGATTGTCAATATATGGTTTTTTTTGTTTGTCTTGATCTGATTACATATGTTCGCGTAATAATTTATCTAAATATTATGTATATCTAGCATTTATTACGAGATCAAAAGGCAAAGGACGAACAAAAGAAAGGAAGATCCTCAAAGATCCCGGATTTACAAACAACAACAGAAGAAGGCGGTGAAGTGAAAATCACAATAAACTCTTCAATAATTAATAGTATCTTTGAACAGTATCCTTCCGTGCATAAGGCTTACATGGAGAAAGTACCAGCTATGATTTCTGAGTCGGAATTTTGGACGCGATATTATAGCTCCAAATTTTTCCATAGAAATCGATCCGGTAAAAATCAGAATAAAGACGATATATTTGATGCTTGTTATCAAGAAGATGAAGAAGGTACAGTGATGATTGTTATGATGGATGAATGTTTACTGTGAAAAAATTTGCTTTCAATCTTGTATGTAAAATTTGAGCTATTATCTTTTAGAGTTGATAAATGGCCCAAAAAGATTAAAGACGGGTAATATCTTTGTTCCTATGCTCATTGATCTTTCTTTGACGGAGGAAGATCATATCGAGGTAAAAGAAAACACACTCGCTATTTCTTATATTATAATAGTAAAAAATTCAAAAGCCCAATTAATTCTAAATTCTTTCATTCACAAGACGGGAAATTTACCTGATGTAACAATGCGACCGGGACAAGCTAAAAATGTGCCTATTCTTCGACGATTCAATCGTCATGGAGAACGCGTACTCAAATCGATAAAGTACGCATCATCAATCCCCTAATCTCATGAAACCATTTTATATATATAACATGCAAAAAATTTGAATTTATTTTTGGTTCAGAATGTCGAATTCAGGAAAATCAATAATCGATGAGTACAAGAGCGAAATACTTATTGAAGAGTTATATCAACCAAAGATGGGAGAAAAGATTTTACTAGATATCAAAGATCAGACAAAGTATTTTCAAAGCTATGAAAAGACTATTCAGAATCCTAATGGAGCTGAAAGTAATCGGGTTGAGGTGTATCATTTTTATTTTTTCATTATTATTAGATATAATATTTTGGTTGTTATTCCCAAGATTTTTAAATGATTGTTTTGTGATATTAACACTTATTATAAAATCAACAGGTTTCAGCAAATGCCGTCAAAGCACTAAGTAATAAGATGATCTCATGGAAACCAGATTTGAGAAATGTAGGGTTTTTTTAGTTGTCTACTAACAGTCACCCTCTCTACAATCACACCTTTTCCTGATCCCAGCTATTATGAAGCATAGGAAATTTGACCTCTATATAGTCGGTCCCGAGGGTGTGATTATATGGAGGTACGACTGTATCGATCCAGTTCATTAATTTTATAATTAATTGATTTATATGATCGTGATATACCAGCTTTCCTTTAGCGCGCAAAATGCATCACAAGTAACTGCAATTTTGAATGGGAAAATCAAAGCAAAAAATGAGGAAAGTGCGCGGGCTACAGAAATCAGTAAAGTTTATCGCTATTTTTTCAAGATTACTTAATCACCATTCATTACGCGATAGTGATGCGTTTGAACCATTCATGTATACCATTTTCAATCTTTCCTCGTTTTGTCACAAACACAGGGTCACAAAAATTACCGCTCGATCTCGAGACCGAGATAAAAAGAATAAACTCGACCGGTAAAGAGTTTCTCAGACATTACTGGTCAGCAACAGTTGGAGAAAAAACTAATCCAATTAATACTGGAAAACGCGAAAAAATGTATCAACAGATACAAAATACATTTGAGAAATTGCAAGCGCTTATGAGGCGAGCAACAGAAGACGATGAAGAAGCGCCATCATCGGAATCAGCAAGTCAAGTTGAGAATGTATGTATTTTTATAGTTGTGAATTGGTTAGTGCTATTAGTAAAAAATTCAGTATAACAAGGGGATTTACTCTGGACCCAAATTCGGTTTATCAAGGTTTAATTGGTGGTGATTCGGTTTAACAGGGCTGACTTGTATAATACATTAATCATATTTTTTATTATTATATTAGATGTTAATATCAATACAAATCGCTTTGCAACACGCGATTAATGATTATGAAAAAAGCCAAGGAATGGAAGGAGGACCGATTGGTGGTGTCGGTGTTAGTGGTACAAAAACAAATACCAAACGAAAGAAAGAATAACAACAAAAACTCACCAATAGTAATAATGATAATAATGGTGATGGTGATGATAATAATGGTGATGATAATGGGGATAATAATAATAAAAGAAATAAAAGCTCCATCATTGATTATTATAATGTTTGCACTCCTTAGTTGCCATTTTTGAATTGCTATTCTTTCATCTTTTTTGTTTACTTTCGCTCTTTTTTATCATCGAATTCATAATTTATGGAATTGGAATTCACTTTTGAATATCAACTCCAAAGGCTTCATAGTATTCTTTCAATTTTAACAAATGACACATATGACGCAATCATATCATAAATCATATATTACAGTAAGCGAAGTTGCTTAATACTAAGCGAAGATAGTGAAACAACGGGTATCCATATTTCCCAAGATGCTAATTCAACACAACAAATAAAGGATATCCGAATTTTCACGACAATGATCACAGAAAAGAAAGTTTGATGAGAAATTAGAAAATGAAAATTTGAATCATGCAGCTTTCTCTTCAGGTAAACAAACCAGAGAACTTGTGTAATGGAAGCCGCACGAAAAATATCCTTTCTTCCTCTTTAATTGAGCATGCTTCAAAACATAATCAGATCATTTGAAGCGAGTAAAAAGGAGTGATCACTACTAATTGAGTGACAGGAATCAAGCGAATCTTCAGAAAGTCATTCTAGGTTTGATTTTCATACTTATTCTCGAGATATCTTTGATTTGAGATCGTTAAATGTTATCTTCTATCTACTAATTTAATTCATTTATTTAAAATCAATTAGAAACTCGTTTCTCTCGTGACAAGTATCGACATAATTGTCTTTAATGGCAAGATATACAGTAAGACCTCTCTAAATGTACTTCACCCCAAGGACCGGACATAGATGTGCATTTAGAGAATAACCGAACCAGAGTGCATCACAAACGATTCTTAATCTTCATCAAAAATGCCAAGAGCCAAATTTGGAAAATACATATGGACCATCAATTCTGTTTATTGTGCTCTTTTGGATAGTTGAAGCGTTTCAAGCTTTGGGTCTCATGTAGATATGCAAAGTATGATAGTATTCGAAAATCAACTTTATTGGAAAAGCATTCAACATATTCTTGTTCTTACTTTCGCTGATTAATGCAGTGGGATACCAGACCAACGGAGATTTGGTCAATTATATTTTTATTTATTGTTCGAAAGTCTACCTGATTGCGGGCGTCGAGGCAATTTTTTTATTTGGCTATAAATGTGCATACAAAAGTTCAAGATTGTATTGAGAAATAACCGTTAGAATAGCGAGGAAAAACAATTGAATAATAGTTCATTTTCAACTTTTGAATGATCGTTATTATTGTTATTGTTATGCTATCTTTCGAACAATAATACTTCAAGCACAAAGTTGCATATCATTCTACGCCAAAGAACTATTTGCATACAGATAGATATTAATATATGGGTATATTATTGTACATTCGCGATCAAGTTGAAAAAGCCGAAAAAAATTTAATCTTCGTAGATCCATTTACAAGAATGTCCACCAAAGCTGAAGAACTTCACAAAAGAAAATCAAAATTACAAATAGCCGGCATCTCATGCACAAACTGTCGCAAAACGTCTAAAGAAGCTGGAGTAGCAATCTTATTGCGATGTACACGATGTCGCATGTCGTATTACTGTTCAAAGAATTGCCAAAAAGCAGATTTTCCAAGTCACAAACTATTCTGTCAAGCGCTATACGAACTTTCTGCCAAAGAAGAAGCTTGGAAACCTTGTGACGGCAACGAAGCAGAGTGGAATAAACGCGTCATTGAACATATACATTTACTCGACGAAGCACTCGACCGCCCACTAACAGACTACGAAAAGAACTCGTTACTCTACCAACCAAAATGTCAAGTATGTCTCATAAGCCCCGTGGAACTGAAATCGCCCCAGAAATTAATTCCGTGCTTGTCTTGCATGATTATTTCGTGTTGCTCGGAAGAACATTGGAAAATACATCGACCGAAGCATCAAAAACTATGCGAGACTTATAAGGATATGATTGAATGCGAAAATATAATTTATGAGTTGGCTGGAGAAACCGCATGGGCACAAGAAGAATGGGACGAGAGTCGAATGTTTCCGCCACTCCCGAAAGATTGGCAAATGTATTTTGAGTGGCGTCATGCGCCGATATTTTCTGAATCGCTTTTGAGAGTTGTTACGAATTCGTTATCTCCTCCTTTGACTATTCTTGCGGCAATTGAACGGTTCTATACAAGAGACGAATTACACGCGTTAGATGAATTAGTGATTCATTTGGTTGGAGCAATGCAATATGAAATTATGTCATTGTCTTCTTTCGAGGAAGTAATGCATGTATTACCAAACATTAAAGTGCTTCGTCTAATACTGGTAGGTTTCGAATTACCAAGTAAAACAACTGCCGCCGGAATCAGCATGAAATGCTGTCCCCGATGCGAAAAAGAAAATCGTAAACGCACATGCGCGTTATTTCCCACTTCTTATTACGAATATGCCGAATCCCCGGGCGATTATGTCAAACCTCATATCGTTGTCGGCTTCAATACCGGCCTGCACGAGGAAGACACTGAACATTGGGAACCAACCGTTAAATGTTTACTAGATAAGGACGTTCCTTGTGTGTTCACGTCTTATTCGAAAGGAGAAGCTGCACAAGATTTACAAGTGTTGAAAGATTGGGGCGCGAAAATTATTAGTGGGAATAAAGAGAATAGGTGGAAGAGTATTGTGCCTTTGATTGAACCACAAGTTTTGGATAAATTCTTTTATAATAATTATTATAGAACACTGTTTCGGGGGAACGTGTCATGATGTAAATCCATTTATTTTTGTATATTATTTTCATTAAAAACATATAATTGGATGCTGCCAAATAATCTTTAATTAATGGGAGCAGCATCAGGGCGTTGATTTGACTTTCTTTGGTACTTGACTTTTGCCAGATCATCAACCCAGACACCTTCAACTCTTTGATTTTCTCGGACATTATTACTATTATTATTATTATTATCAATCACTGTATACGTGTTTACATGTTTTAACAATGTTTGTACCGTGGACGGCTCTAAATTATAGTGTGTGGCTAATATCTCTATTGTCCATTCTTGAGGGGCCGATTTTCTATTTTCGAACAATTGATGAATATCCTGGATTGTTAAGCGATTCCGGCCAATTTGGGTATCATCACTTTCTTCTTGTTCTTTGATTGCTTTTCGGCGGTTTAAGATTACTCGCATATTGTTCGACTTTTTCAAAGGCAGAAAATCAGTAAATGAAGAAAATAAAATTTCGTCATTTCTTTCTTTACCTGTTTATATCGTATGTTGGTTTTTGGCATCATTACTTGTTCGATAGAAGAAAGATTCTGTAATAAATGTGGATCTTTTCCATCAACTTCAATAGCTATTTGATCAGAAGTTAACAAAAGTTATAAAGCATTTAGAGCAAGTTAAAATATCAGAACAAATTTCCGTATTCGCTATCCTATTCACCTCGATCACGTGTCATGCTAGCCAAGGGCCGAGCAGTTGTTTCTGCTTCCCTTTCATTATTTATTTGGGAGCGCGTTTCTGATGCACTTGATTTTACATTAGTCGCTACTTTTTCGGTGAATTTCCTGGTTGGTATTTGTTTAGAGATTGCACCTCCCATTTTCAATTTTTTAAATAAGAAAAATCATCTCGAATCTTTATGTGTAACATCTGCATCAAAATCTTAATAATAGATCAATCTTGTCACATTTTTTCGTTCGTCCTAGAAATGACATCAACTTCTAATATTACTACTAAGAAAAGTGATAGTGGTGGTGTCTGGGATACAAAGCTTCAACAATATCATGGAGGGCAAGACTGGAAGTTTTTAGAAAACTTTGTTGAGGATTTTTCTGTAACTACTAATGCGCTTGGGATGCCGAAAAATGCGTTAGAAGCTGCTAGAGAGGCGGTTAGTTAACACGAACTATATTTTTTCTAACTGATCTATTAATTTACTTTATTATTTGTTTGAATATAGATTTATACCTGTCATCATTATCCTCCGGCCGACCAAGAACCAGCCAAAACATCTCTTGCAGAGTTCCTCTGGCCGAATGACCACGCAAACCACCACAAAAAACTACTACTAGGCAACGGTGCAAGTGAATTGATAGATTTGGTCATAAGGTCTGCGGCACCTCATGGTACATGGAAACCTGGACCATGGGATGTTCAAGTGAGAATATATAACTAATTGAGTTATTGATTGAATGTATGCTAGTTTTAATTAACTTTTGGGCACATTATTGACATAATTAACACATGTTAGTTTTTCTATTGTAAAATTTGATGCTGTAGTATAAAGAGTATCAACGCGCGGCAGTAACTAACGGTCAAAAGATTCTAAGTGGGCAAGAAGAGCGTAGTGCAAGTCTTTTGTGTATTGTCAATCCGTGTAATCCGACAGGCGATTATTTTGTGTTAGAAGAGTTGAAGCAATGGATTGAAGCGAACGTAGAAGATGGTGGCGTCGTGATTGTTGGTACGTGCTTGATCGATTTGTCTGACTTTATCATTATTGTATGTACTGAATATTCTTGACGCGTTCGTTCGCATTCCTTCATTTTACTAGACGAATCAATGCAGCCGTGGTTATCACGTGATTTTCGATCCGATTCATTAACATCACAACACGAATACCTCGCATCTTTATATTTAACTAGAAAAGTTTCCCTTTATGTAATTCACTCATGGACAAAATTTTGGTCGTGTACCGGTTTACGACTCGGCTCGGTAGTATGCCCGACCACGAACCACTGTGACGCGTTAAAACGTCTACAAGTTCCGTGGAGTGTTAATTCACCAGCACTGGCATTCTTGCATGCTGTAGTCAAAGACGACGCGTACATGGAAAAAACATGGCAAGTGACGCCGGTATGGCGTAATGCATTAATTGAGCGATTAAACACTTTATTGGGGATTTTTATCAACGGACAAAAGAGCAATACAAGTAGAGTTGAGAACAACGACGACAAATCACTAGAATGGAAATTTTACGGAAAACCGTTTTTATCGTGGGTTTGGGTAGATCTAAAGTCTCAAAAAACAGCACAAGAGGCTGTTGCACTTGCTAAAGCTGCGGGTGTGCCGGTGAGAAGTGGGCAGCCGGGATATGAGAGACCGACGTTTGTGAGAATTGCTGTGAGGGAGCCGGAGAAAGTCGACCGTTTGATGACGGCTTGGGACAAGTTAGGAATGAATTGATGATTTTAGTGTGTAGAAAAATGTTATTTATTCGAATAGATTAATTTAAAATGATTTTTTTATGAGCTTTTTTGATCGTCCAATAAAAATCACGATTAAAATAAATGAAGTCGCGTCTTTTTAAAAAGCGTATTCGCACTTAAATTATTGAATTCAGCTTATACCAATACTACTACAATAATATAGAGCCAATAATATTAAAATTGAATAGAAAATAGTAAATAAATAATAAATAATAATGCCTTCAACCTACACTGATACACACCGTCTATTTCTTCAAGCTTGCATCACGGAACGGTTTTTCCCTCATAGTACTGGGCTTGATATGTTTAAGCGTGCTTGTGAAGCTACAAATGGTAGTTTATTTTATTCGGGAGTCATAACTGTGACTTTTTATGTGAATTGATGGAAGAGGAGGGATGTACTTTTTTCGCATATTTTATTATGGATATAAAGTTGCTTCAGTTAATAGCAAAGAGAAATGTGATATAATAAAGAGTCAACCCTTAATTTACAGTTTGAAAATACCACGATACCAAAAATTCACATCAATAATACTAATAACGTTAATAATAAAAAAAAATTAGCTCGATGTGAAGACGACAAATTCGGTGACTTTATCGATACGATCAATGAGAAACTGAATTTCGTGGAATTGGAGTTTCGCAAAAGTCATGATGAGGATACTGGGGAGGAGGTTTTGGCGTTGGTATGATAAAAAATCACACGCACACAGATCCAAAGAATTCTTTGATCAATTTGAATAAATCGGCAGGTAAACACAAGCGACGACGAAATCGCCAAATTGGCAACTGATTATACGCCTCTTGAGATTTCTTACTTTAGGGCTTTGGTAACGTGTTATTTATGTTATGGTACTTTAGTTTGAGTTTGGAATGAATTCCTAAGAGAGAAACAAACTTTGCTGCACATTTGTATTCATTCTCGCTGTATACAGATTGAAATGATCATCAATGCTGACGACGAAACGTACTCTGTATCCGCAACTACTGCCATAAAAGAAAGTTCGAAACTCAAACCCTCCATGACCAGAATTGCGGCAGAAAGGGCTCTGAAAAGATTCGTGGATGATAAGTGGCTTATGAAGACTTCGTACGATGGGAATGCTAGATAATTTTGTTTGTAATTTATGTTGTATTATTGTTTTTGTTGATGTTTATTATTTTATTCTGTGATATAATTCAGAGCTGGAAGGTATTCGTTAACTCAACGCACAATATTGGAACTACAGAATTATCTAAAAGATCAATACGACGAGTCGATACATGAGTGTACACTTTGTTATGATATTGTGACCAAGGTTTTTCATTATCTTTATTATCGTTAAATTGCAATTATTATAGAATTGTATAATAAATAAATTATAATGATTAATAAAAGGGACAACGATGCAGTGTCGAAAAATGCAGCACGCGTCTACACCATCATTGTGCCCGACGAATGTTTCAAACGAAACCGCAATCTGAAAGAAAGTGTCCAACCTGTTCAGCTATTTGGCGAGAAACGATGGTAATTGGTGAAAATGCAGTGTTGGCTAATTCGGTGGTGCATTCATAAAGAGATGAAGATATGTAGTTTGATGTGTTTTCCCATGACATGTCGGATTCGATTAGTTATAAATTAATAAAAATCATATGTTTCTCGTGAACACTTTGATCATGGAATCAAATAAAGCTGAGCTGGCTTGGTTTGGCTTGGCAAGCTAATCTCAAGCCGGTTTTAAAAAGCGAAAAGCAAGTCCAAAAAAATTCACAACAAAAATTTACAGTATTATATATCATAAATGAGCGATTTGAAAAGTTAAAAAATTAGTTTTAATTTCAACCTAAAGATTCTAAAAATCTGAAGCGTGGAGACGTCCATTTGAGTTAAAGACCAGCAGTTTGCATGAAGATCGGGATCAGATGCAAAAAGGTCAAAGTGATGATGTTGATGTTCATATCGATATAGATGATCTTGATTATTCGAGTTTATGAGTCTTGATGCTGAAAGGTAAAAAAAGCCTTGCACAGTTTGGACTTTGGTGCTCGTTAAAATACCTGATCCCTTGACATACTAATAACGATGCAGAGTGCAAGACTCCCTTATCTCAAACTAAACCCTCGGACATCAAAGTCTTTAAAGCGGCGGCCGAGAATCTAGAAAGTCTAAGGTATTTCTTTGAATATATTGCTTAATTTGTGCACTTATCAAATATTGAATGATTTGTATTAAACAGAATTTATTCCACTTTTCGAAAAATTCAAGAAAAAAACTGAGAAAGATGCTTATTCGTAAGTATTCGACCTGTCATATTTGATTTCATTCAAAGAGAAATAATCCTGCACTATTGAGATACTGAAATCTTCTCAATGCATAGGTGCACCCATGACAATGTTATGGACATTCGAGGTGACAGTCAGTGGTTTTGCAAAATTTCTGAAGTACGAATATGAGAAACTGCTTGCTGCAAAACCAAAAAGGGAAGCTGCAATACCAGAACATTTGCATCGAATTGTAAATGAGTATTTCATGGTAAGTAGCATGGATCAAGACAAAAAAATAAGTTGCAATTGTAACATGGATGAATCACGTTCATATTTTGTAGGAGTCTGTAAGCAAAGAGGGGGATACAAAAGAGGTCACAGAGATCAAGACTTACTTGAATAGAGTAATGATGCCTTTGTAAATATTGGGAATTTGAAAGATTAATATTCCTATTGCTTGTTATGACTAATATTGTATTTTTTTCACCTTATGCTGCAGGATGGACTTGTGTCGTAAACCAATTCCTGATATAAGTGCACCAAACACCAACAAACATCATTACTAGGCAGAGTATGGCCACCGATTCTTTTCCAGAGCATTGCAGGATTTTGCAGGTCTACGTAAGTGTTGGGTTTGATAGAACATTTTGTCATTATGTTAAGTTGCATCTGATTGAAATTTAATTTTTCCCTTCTCAGAATGGAGGCGTCTGTATCTCTTCCAAATACAGAAAAAACTATGGACTCATAGTAAAAAGTGTGGTTGAAGGCAAATTTGCCGATCTGTTGACCTCCACCTGGGATACAGGAGAGGAAGTTTTTGTCGGAGAGCAAGCAGAGCCAATCAATGACATTAACAATTTATTTTGAAAACAGTAAAATAACTATTAGTTTATTAAAAAGTAGAAATATTTTCATTTAACTTTTTTCTCAGAGAAAAGTATAGTTACAGAACAGTTTACAATATTTTGTTCCTCACTGTCTGATTCATGGCATACAATGAGATAACGAAGGACTTCACGATGGTCATTGAAGGTTTTATCAATCTCAAAGATTTCTACATTGATGCCAATAAGTAAAGAGACTTTCTCGTCATCACTCATACGGTTATATATATCCCGCTCCTTTTTGAAAGCACCGATCAAGACTGTCCGCATTTCCACCCTCTGCTGATTTAGATACTTTTCAAAGGCCTTTTTCTCATCTTTCATGTTCCGATTCCATTTTGATAACAAAAACCAAGATTATCACATTGTCCGTCCGCATTCTCACCCTTTGTTGTTTTTAGACACCACCCAAAGGTTTTTTGTGTTCTGATTCCATTTTGATAACAAAAAACTAAGATATTATGGACAATTCAATGATATCTGAAATGACGTCAGAAGCCTTGATTAAATCGAAAACTGCCATACTTAAAAACTGAAATCACGTGACTTATCACAAATTTTAAGTGTTGCCGTTCTGCGCGATTATATAATTGATATTCTCAGAAAGGATATTCTATAATTAAAGAACTTGAAAATCCATCCGACACTTTGATTCACGAGTGGTCAATTTATTGTGGATTTAAATCGAACTAGATTATATTTGGTTACCTATTTCGAGTTGTAGTGTTGAACGTAGTTTTTCATTTTGGGATAATCATTGAAAAATTATCAATGATGGAATTTAGAAATACGATTTATTTTTTTTCAATCTCATCAACTCACTTTTAAGCAACACATTAACGTTAAGTAACGATTCAAGTTCTTTTTATCAATAAAATCACAAATTTTAACACATCGAGCATAACATTACATAATAACCTTCTACGCTATTCCTATTCAGTCGATGAGGACGCCGCTCGCCTTGATGAATTGCACCAACAGAACAGCAACATGATGAACCTACTACATTTGGTCCAATTTCATCGATAGAATTACACCACAGAAAATAGTTCATCGACATAATTACACCACAGAAAATAGTTCATTGACCACCTCCTTAACGTTAAACCATAGGAAAATTGGCAACCTCGTTATAATCACAGTTTTTCATATCCCGAGAGTGTGACTATATCGAGGTTCGACTGTATAGTATCAGATCGTCATTTCATTTGCCTAATTTTGCTTGATTAACGATAATAGTTAGTACCGGTACACAGTATTCACTAATCTAAAATCGACCATATCGTGGATTTTATTAGAGGCAGTCTTCAATGCTATCTACTATAACTGGGTAAACTATAAAGAAAGTCACTGTGTACTTATTTCGCTACCCACAAAATCGAATATTGTAATTAATTATCTAGTGCAGCAAAATAAGACATGTACATGTATTATTGACGAACTGATTCTCTATTTGCTATTACCATTTTTGGCGTTATTGACAAGTTCAGTTGAGAGCATTTCAGTTAGTTTTTGTTGGCGCACATGCATGACAAGTTCAGTTGAGAGCATTTCAGTTAATGACAAGTAACGAACTTTTATTTTCATTTATCCATATTTATAAATAGTCGACTAAGCGTCATCAGAAATTAGAATGCTAAACACTAGTCACATTACATCGAGTTTGAACACGTGTATAGCCAATAGAAATATAAAAATCAGATTAATTCATGCATTGTTTATTACTTTTTTTTCCTTTTTCTTTCTTTCTCTTCCTGTTACTTCGCTTGAGCGGCGCTAAGTTCGCAAAAATGTTTTTCTTTTTTTTAAATACAAGAACACCGCTATTTTGCAAAAGGTTTTTCTTTTTTTTATAAATACAAGTCGGCGCCGCAAAAATTTCTTTTTATTAACCATTCACTTATCAAACTGACAAGTCTTTTAATAGAATGTCATCGTATTAAATGTCGTTATAGCGAGACTGAAACTTGGTTTAATGTAACGACTTTTTGAGAGTCTGACATTTATTTTTTTTAAAAAAATTTTTATGTCCTTTATCGACATGACAAACTTGGGTTTGTATGTTCCATGTCTTCTGTCAATTTTTAATATGTCGACTCTACAACGAGCCTTACTTAAATTTTTAAATTTTATATTGGTAGAAAGTTGACTGTTCTAATAACAACTGAAACCAGAAATCATGTGATAAATCATCAATCATCAATCATGTGTTCTGGATGCTATTATGTAGGATGCAAATCATGCTAAAAATAAGGATTACACAACCAACGCACGCATATACTCGCATCAACAAAGAGCGATAAAAGAACGATAAAAAGCAATATTAATAAAGATAAAAGAAAACGCTCTTATCGGATGTTTTGTTAAAATACTATACGTTATGGCATCATCATCGAGAAGGCCACTATCTAACACAGAGGCTGCTAAAGCATGTATGCTGTTTTTCTTCATATAATCAATTCAATTGTAATTTATTCGATATAATTCTAATATTTTCTATTGCATTTATTTTAGCCAGGGCTCAAAGAAAACTAGTCAAGACAGTAAGAGAAGAAATAGAAAGTATTAGATATGAATTGTCGGATCTCGAAAAAAAATTAGAGATTAGCGAAAATAATAACCAGCATTTACTCGAAATTAACAAAGACTTTAGAGAGTATATTAAATCAATGAGCAAAATCATAACTAACACAAACGATAGAATTGGATTCGATAAAGACCATAGAAATGATGTTTATCCTGCATCAGATCTGTCTTTAACAAATATTCTCTCTACCAATGACAACCGTTATGATAACCACATTAGCACGGAGGCTGATGTAGCGTGTATGCTGTTTTTTCTTCATATATTCAATTCAATATATAATTCGATATAATTCTAATATTTTCTTATTATACATACATTTATTTCAGCCAAGACAGGACAAAAGAAATTAAAAGCAACAAAATTAAGTCTTAACAAAAAATTGTCGGATCTCAAAAATAAACTAGAGATTAGCGAAAATAATAACCGGCATTTACTCGAAACTAAAGAAACCCTTAAAAACCATATTGAACTAATGGAAGGACTCGTTAAAAAGAGAAATGATGCTGATGTTGCATCAGATCTGTTTTCAACAAATAATTTCTCCTGGTCAATAATTGATGAATAACGACAGCATCATCCATAACTACAATCTAAATGACAACCGCTAGAATAACCACATCATTAACATCAACGAGATCAACGATAACGAATAAATTACTATTTATACAGTCAAACCTCGTTAAGCCGAAATTGTTTCCAGTAACAGTTCTAGTAAATCCCTCTCGATAAACCAAATTTGTACTAATAGCCCGACCAGTTCGGCTTATCGAGGTTTGACTACTATTGTTATTATCTTTCACAAAGGTCGATTCATTCACCTAAGAAAAATACGGTTTAAAGTACCCTGGGTGCTTTACATGTAATTTAGTATTAATCAATATATTAGAATAGAAATATTTTACGAAAAGTGAGGTACTATACTGTGGGGGGGGGGGGGGGATACTTTAAACCGTAAAATATGGTAAGAAAATTTTAGTTAAGATTATATAAGGCTATCGTATTAATAAAAATAACCTTTTGTTGATAATTTACATCTTCGGTAAACTAAGAATGCAGACATATTATCACCTGAGTTATGACACTTGTGTCACAGATTACGACAAGAAAAAAAAGAGTCACGAAGGCAATTTTACATATAATTTTTACTCCAGCTCTAGCCCTACCCTAATCCTAACTTTAAATTAACCTTTAACAATAACCTCTATTACCGTAGAATTTTTCCGGACACACAAATATCACGTGAACAGACCCTTTTTTTTACTCCGCTTTAACGATACCCCAATTTTGGAAAAAGAGGTTATCGTTATTTTTTTGGGATCAACAAATAAATGATTTGAAACCAGTTACTTGCGTTGTAAAATCTTACTTTCTTTTACTGAGCTTCTTACCGTTACCGTTACTATGTTGTCATAACGACATCATCGTCTAACTTGATAGGCCGAAATTAAACTAAAAAATTCGGGTTGTTGTTTGTTATCCGTGTTCGTCGTGTTACTTATCCACTTAACCGACGAGAAGGAAAAATATAAATACAAGGATGCATAACAAAAACTACCAATTTGATTCTTTTTTTATTTTGTTTTCATACCAAAGAATGGGAGTGTTTAAAGAGTTCGAAGCTGGTCTTTTTTATTGAGATATATTTTTCATTTACTTTAAATATACATAAATTCTTTTTGTCTACTATTGTATAAAAAATGAGCTTTTTAAATTTCTTTACACATGCGGACGCGCAAACAGTCGACAAGGCAAAAACTCATCCACCACCACCCCTTCCGCCTAGAACTAGAGTTAATGATAATACAGTAGGTGGCGATATTGTTGTTGCTCCTTCTACTTCGCAAAACGACCAGTTGTTACCTCCACTTCCTCCACGAAAACCAAAAGACCTAAGGAATGCAGCAGATGTCAGCAGCAGTATGTCTTTATTAATTATCTGTTAATTATTATTAATTTAATTAATATGCTAATAATAATATGATTGATATATTGAGACAGCATCACGCATAAATTACAATAATTATAATATCAATGGATCTGATGAGATTTCTTCGGAAGGAAATAAAAAATTACCAAAATTACCAAATCAAAACAATAATAATAATGATGGTATTTTTATTCCATCACCATTAAGACGTTTCGACACCTGGTTCGAAACGCGACATCCATCTATACGACAGTACAAAAAAGCGTTATATGTTGCTTTAGTGTTGTTTGTGATTGGGGTTGCTCTGGTGATTCTGTTGGCTGCAATTGGGAAATTTAGTAAGAGTGGATCCGATGGTAGTGCAGATGTTGGAAGACCAGGGTTGACGTTGAGTGGAACTGGAGATGGAACTTTTTATGGTTTGTTTTTGGTTATTTGATTTTATTAGTATCTTATTACTGTATCACTATTAAACTGTTAATAATTCATATTATTAATAAATAGATCCTGGTGTGGGAGTGGGTTCGTGTGGCGGATCGAACACGGATAAGGATTTTGTTGCTGCACTTGTAAGATTCTATTACTTTATTATGAATGTTCTTAATGGAAAATAATAAATAATCACATCAATCTTGTTATAAACAAGAATTCACCTCAATTCGGAGTCTACGCGAATCCGGCAAATTCGCCTGTATGCGGTGCATGTATAAAAATCAACGGCCCAAAAGGGAGTGTTAAAGTAAAAATCATGGATAAAGTATGTTTTTGTTTTATGCGTTTATGGAATGTATCTATTTTACGATGACGTTTCTTAAGATGATGCTTATTATTGTTTTATATTTAGTGTCCTGTTTGTAAAAGTGGTGATGTTGATTTATCCCCGATTGCTTTTAATGTTTGTATTACATTCATTGCTGTTTTCTATTTTTTCACATGCATGATATTAATTTAATCCATTGATGTTAATTTGTTCCAGAAAATTGCAAATGAAGCAGACGGTCGTATAAAGATCACATGGACCGGATGTTAATTTTATTTATTTACATTTATAAATATAGATATAGATATAATAAACCTTTTTAATTTAATTATTTAATTTAATTACTAATTTAATTACTTATTCTCGCTCTTTATCGAATTTTTAATTTAATTATTTAATTTAATTACTAATTTAATTACTTATTCTCGCTCTTTATCGAATAATCATCGTTAAATTTACAATAAATAATAATAATAATTACTATATTAAAATGCTGCCTTTATCGGGATGTCAAAAAAATTTAATGTCATTGTTACAGAAACTCTTGCCATTTGGATTTTATTGTCTACGAGATAAAAAATTTTTTAATTGAACCATTGCTCATTCGTTTAATTACTACTATTTTCTTTGACGAGAAATTATCACGTTCAGCTTTACACAATTGAACTCTTAAATTCACTTTTTCTACATGCTAAACATCTTTAATTCCTTTTCAAAGTGACTATAGAGAGGATGACTATAAATAAATTTGATTGTATTATCTATAATGGATTAATTTCCTAAGCTGAATATACAATAATCTTTATGATAGTAATATAAATCTTTTATTATGTAATTCTAATCTTTGTATTTCACATTTGATAATTTATCAAAACAATTATAAATCAAATTTACTTATAAACTAAATTTTTGATATTTTCATCCTATTATCATTTTTATTTGCCCTATTAAAATATCTTTTGACTTCAAAATTTAAAGTGCTGATATGTCTAAAGCATCTTAGTTTGCACATGATATATATTAGCATTTTTATTGCAAATGAGTAAAAATGTTGGTTTAATATTTACAAAAGGGTAAAATAACCCTTTCAAAATTAATTGTATGTTGAGAGACCTGAAATAATTCACAAACCCGAGTACATTACATTCATCCATCATCATAATTACTGTCGTCATCGCTATCAACATCTTGGGGAAGCACATTTACACCAAGTCGTCCCATGATGTTTCCCGCTGGCCCAGGCAATCCTCCTTGTGCTTTGAAACTTGCGAGTAAATTCGTGACTGTGTTTAATTCTATATTCACGGGGACAAAAGTTTCATCTTCTTCTTCCTCGTCCTTATCAATTCTATCTTTGTCTTTATTAGATCCTGAAAGATTCTTTTCGATATCCTTCGAGTCTCGTACGAAAGATTTTGCCACTTTTGTGGACGCTAATTCGGTGTCCATTACATCCATGTATGATTCAATACTGGTGTCATCGTCTATTTCGGTGACGCTTGTTGTTGTGATTGTTTCGTTTGTGGCGGTGGTAAATGACAAAGATGATGATGTGCTATTATCGGGGGGAAGTGATTGTGGTCTGGTACTACTGGATGATGGAATTGTAGTGATTGGTTGATTGCTGATGGCTGAGTTTAAGGATATTCAGGTCAGTAAGTATTAATGAACGTTAGTGATAAATTGGCGCTAAAGATAACACATACGCTGATCAGCTTTACTTGTCTTTTTGAACTTCGCATTCACCATTTTTTGATACTCATCATTGGTTACACCTGATAATCATGAATAACAAACATTAGATGATAAAAGATATATAATCACATATCTATACAAACTTACCAAGTGTTCGTCTCAAAGCATTCAAGAATTCCGACGGATCAAATGAAATATCTTTATCAATCATCGAGTCTCCCCCTTCTTGGTCAGAATCGTTATTGCTGTTATCTTCATCCGAAGAATATTCGCTTTTTTAAAAAATAATAAAAAATTAAAGTTTTTTGTCATTTTAGATTATTGTTGTGTTTTTTATACATACTCCAAGAATTCTGCACCCTCCAGTCCCGATTTCTCAAAGTCAACAAATTTCTCAAAATCCTCAACCGTTTTATTTAGGTCAACTATATTCTCAAAGTTTTCGTCATCATTGTTCTTTTTCTATTATCATATACACAAGAAAAACAAAATATTTACTTTGAAGGAATATTTTTAAGTGAAATTATTTGTGTATGGAAATGTGGACAATACATACCTCTTTTGCACTACCACCAAAATTAACGTCTGTTTCCATCATATTGACCATACTTTCAAAATCTCTAGGATCGATATTCATCCACGCATCGTCGTCCTCGCGTTCATTATTGACAGAAGCCAGAACCTCGTCAGATTCCATGGGTAATTCCATTATTTCGTTTATTTGGCCGAGTGGAGACGGAGATTCATGCGCGTATTGATCTTGACTAAACAACAACACAAATGTTCATAAAATCCCCACATAAAAAGTAAAAAACATTAATCATATAAAATCATTCAAACCTGGAGATCCTTTGGCTGCGATCTTTGAGGTACTGCTGTTTCGCAAACGCGTAAAGCTCTTTGTATAGTTTCGAGCCTGGTAATTCGCCTCGATAGTACCCGCGTTTGGATAAGTTCTCTTGATATGCGTTCCAGTCTGGGTCCAAGTCAAATGGATATGTCTAATGAAATTAAATTTCGCAAACATTATATTTTAAACATTTTAAAAATATTTACAAAAGAAAAAGTTACCTCAACATTATCAAATACTCGAGTATGCAAAGATACTATTGAATTCGCGTAATAGCTATCAGTACACAAAATCTCAAAGCCACAAGCCTAATTTAATTATTGTTTCACAATTCACAAAGAATTATTTTAAAAATATGATCACGATGATGATGACGACGACAAAAAATAAAAACAAACCAACTTCATCCCAAGTTCAGCCGCTTTGAACGCTTTAGCGTCCTCCGACGGTGGCGGCAACTTAAACGGTTTTGGCGGATGAAATCGTTGACTCACGAGTTGCGCGTATAGCGTCTTGGTCATTTTCACGATTGTTGTGATGGATGTGGATGGTGGGAATTTTTCCATTTTGTAGCATGCCTTTTTTTTGTCATTATGCATACATGATATATAAGAATAACATCTAATTAAACAATTAATTAAATGATTTTTACTTACTTTCATTGCTAATTGATCACGCGTATAAAATGCTTCAACGGCAGCAGCAACAAGTTGCGGTCTATGATACAGAACATGAACAATAGCTTTTGGGATGTGAGCACGAGCGTGATGGATAATTTGGGTGGCTTTTTGTGGGTACCTATTATCGTATTATCCTGTCATAATATTATCCATCACAAATAAAATTCTTCATTCGAATGTCAAAAAAAATAATCATACTCTGCTATCCTAGTAAACACAAGTTTCTGTATCGCCTCATCAGCCTTTGTTATTTGCGGATTATTCCTCACTATATTCACGCCTTCTTCAAGGCTCAATTTACTCTTGAAAGTCTCGTTAATAGGAATTATGTGAAGATTTCCTTGGTGTATGAAAACCTAACAAATTATTATTACTATTATAATTATGCGGCGAATTTAAATAAACAAAGCAAGCGGAAAAAATTATTCAATCGAGAATTTTTTATACATACCCTGTTTTGGTCGTTACTAGGATCCAACCAATTCGGAAGCTGCATCGCCGACTCGATAAGTAGAAATTCGCCATCGTTATCTGATACGCTAAACGAATAATCATAAACAATCCAAAAATCCAATCAATTTCAGAATAAAAAAAATTGCGGGTTAGCAATATATCACACGTACTGAATAACCACGTCACTGAGTTTCAAGCTGATCTTTTGCAATAAAAACACGATAAACCATTCATCTTCGATGCAATCGCCAAAGCGCGTTTGACCAGTTAAGAAATAGTATGAAGAAGATGGTAATTGATCTAGAATATGTAGAGAATATTCCAAAATTTAAAATTACATAATTAATTAGCACTATTCTAGTCATTAAACTCGATTTCTTCAAAAGACCAATCTTCTCGCTTTACAAAAATCCATCACACTACCTGCCGCTTTTTCTTCCTTATCAATTCTCAACTGAAATGGATCTTTTTGCCATAAATAGTTTTTAAGAAACGGTTGTAATTCAGATAATATTATTGTATTTGTCTCTTGAAGGTACTTATATTGTTGCTGTTCTTTTTCTTTTTGTTCACGAGAAAAAGACTCGAGAAACGAAAAATACAATGAATAATAAACACAGTCTTCAGACACTGTTGGAAGTTCTGAAAAGTGGGAATCCATTTTTATTAGTTTTTAGATTATCATCTGGTGTTACCACGAATATTTATATTTATTGCCAAATCAAAGATGGCATGTAATACACCATCCAATAAATAATAACATACAAAAATGACATTATATTATTATTATTATCCAGCAGCAGAAGGTTTCGCAGGAAGCGAATACCGCGGACGTTGATTTCTTCGAGTAACACGATCGTGATCACGTGATCGATCACGTTTCATGTTATTTCGTTCTTTACGTACACGCGGATCGGACTCTGGATCAACGTACGGTGATCGTCGACCATCATCATGCTTGTGTTTTCTTCGATCATATTCATGGGAGTCTTCGTATGCGGGAAGACTAATAAATAATTTAGTGATTAATGTATTGATAAAATGTTCATGTACTATTCATAATTGGAACGAGAAAGAGTACTTACTCTTTCGGGTCTGCTGGCATTGGATCAGTCCAAAAATAATCATGGTCAAGTGCATCAAAAGCTGTTAAACGTTTAGCAGGGTTGAGCACTAGTAGCCTATCGAGCAAATCCGCGGCCTGTGTTCCATATCTATAATAGTTCAAAGATATTATTATTATGCCATTAATAAATCCAAAGTGAATTAATATTACCACATACTTTTGATATTCAAATACAACTTTCCGCTCATACATAATAGCAGGCTTTAGATCTCTACATCCAGGAAGTTTCTGCCATCCAGGCATCGATTTTTCATTTGGTGACCCACATAATTTGAATATAAGATCCAGTTGATCCATATCTGAGCGACCTGGAAGAATTGGTGCTCCTCGCAGCATCTCTGCAAATACACAGCTATATTTACATTGATTAATTAGTAACCATTTGATTAATTGGAAGTAAACGATTTAAAGCTGAGAATAGAAAAGTTGAATAAATACCCTACTGCCCACATATCTATTGCTGTATTATACCGCCGTTCGCCGAGCAGTAGTTCAGGTGGTCGATACCACCGTGTGACAACACATCCTGTCAGTGACTTTTCGATCATAGGCCGTGATAATCCAAAATCAGCGATTTTTAGTATTCCTTGATTGTTAATTAATAGATTGGCAGCTAATCATGACCAATTTTTTTTAAAATTAATACTTATATGAATAAAAAAGTGTGTAATTTATAGATATGAAATTTCAAATAGAAAAATATGAACACCTTTCAAATCTCGATGTAATATACGTTGCTGATGTAAATAAAATGTCCCCTCCAAAAGCTGTTTCAAATAACACTTTATTTGCGGTGGTGTAAATTTCACGGATGGATTTTCGAGTAACCCGGCTAAATCGTGATCCATATACGGGAAGACCATGTAAATAGATGGTGTCGACTCGGCATCCGTTGCTTTTGAAATTATTTATTATAATATTCTCTTTCCTCAGACATGATGATACAAAATCCCAAAGAAAACGACTAGTCTCATATTCATACCATATTGAATAGCCATGTCACTCAAACTTATCACATTTGTATGATTAAGTTGCCGTAATATTTTTATTTCGCGTATTGCAGTGATTGGAATTCCTTCTTTCTCATTGTGCATTATTATTCTTTTCAATGCGACAATTTTTCCTGAACTTTTATGTTGTCCTTTGTGCACCTCCCTTTTTTTGAATTTGTTTAAATTTAATAAAAAGTATCATATTGAAAACATTTTAAATATATATATACCCAAAGGTGCCTTCTCCAAGTTTATCGAGTATCGTATAATCTTCAATTGAAGAACATCCAGCAAACTCATGATTTCTAAAAATATTTAATTAGCAAATTTCATTTAGCTTACTCAAACCATAACATAATTACACCACTGGCAATAATTACGGATATTCTGTGAGCCCCGTATTCTCATATATATCCATTGGTGTACGCGGAGCATACGGGGACGGCGAGTCACTATAAGTATATGCTGGACTCTGTAAATCACTTGTTGTTGTCGTTATTAACTTTTCGGAACTATCATTATTTTCTAGTTTAACTAGCGTGTTGTTCTCTTCGGTTGTTTCCCACTTCAGTTCATTTGTTGGTGCAGCAGAAGCTGATGCATTTGTTGCTTGTTGTTGCTGCTGCTCCTCAAGCATATCGTCTTCTGGTGGACCCCAGCTAGGAACTTCATTCGGTAGCTCAGACGTGTCATCCATTTTTACATCGATTAGTTCTTGTGGTTCTGGTTCTGGTTCTGGTTCTTCGACTTTTTCGGTATCTATTGGTGGGTTGGAGGTTGAAGTAATATCTGTATCTTCTTTTTTGTTCTCTTGAGTTTCAAGGACAACAGATTCTGCTTCTGTTTGTTTTGAATCTGCCTCATTCTCAGCGGCAATACCCACATTAGTTTCTTCAATATTCTCCATGTCAGTGTAGATTGGAGTTGGTGTGAGATCTTCTGCCATGATTACTGTATAATGTCTAGGATTCTGTGTAGTCAAATATTTGTTGAAATTAATTTTTTTAATCCATATATTGCGTCATTTTAGATCAGCGGCTTATTTTATTGTATGAACCACATAAAGTAACTTCCGATTATCGTTTACATTTTTAAATTGAATTAAAAAGAACCGATAAGCTTTGTATTTTACTCACCACAACGCTAAATCATATAATCAAAACCAGAGCAAACTATGGCTACCTACAGAAACCTAATAACACCAAACTTGAGAAAAAGCTTTGCCGCTTTATCGATTCGGCTCTACTCAGCAACACCTGTTCGCGGACTAGCTTCTGTCGGTAATGTCATAGCTCACAACTCTGTAGACCGAACAGGTCCTCAACAACTTTCTTCTGCCGCGATATTTGCTAACGGGCCACCAAGAAACGATTGGACTCGTGAAGAAATAAAGACAGTTTATGATTCTTCTATCATGGAATTGCTGTTTTATGGGGTATTTGATTCATACGCTGCTTTATTTTGAGCAATGGGAGCAGTCTCTTTTTTCCATATACGCATAAACTTAAAGTATATGAAATTTTTAATAAAAATAAAAAAAGGCCAAAGTTCACCGCGAAAATTTCAACCCGCTTGAAGTCCAACAATGCACACTACTCAGCATAAAAACAGGTGGTTGTAGTGAAGATTGTGCATACTGTCCACAGTCTTCGCGATACAAAACAGTTGTTAAAGCACAAAAGCTTGTGGAAACTGACGAGGTTTTGGTGGCAGCGAAAAAGGCAAAAGAAGCGGGTAGTACACGGTTGGTTGGCTTTATATGATTAAAACAAAAATGTCTGGTGGATATGTTATTTACGCGTTTTTTTAATTTAGATTTTGCATGGGTGCTGCGTGGCGAGATCTTACTGGTCGGAAATCTAATTTCAAAACAATTTTGGGATATGTAAAGGAAATTAGGTGGGTAACGCTGCAATTTGATATCAATAATAATTGATTTGTCAAATATTGTTTCTTCTTTTGTGTAGAGCTATGAATATGGAAGTATGTTGTACATTAGGAATGCTTAACGAAGAACAAGCTAAATCGTTAAAAGAGGCTGGGCTTACCGCATATAATCATAATCTGGATACATCTCGAGAATATTATCCCAAAGTAACTACATGTCTATATTATAAATGCACACTATATATTTCATTAAAAAACGCGTCGATCGCATAGCTAATCTAATAATATTTTTTTTCCTTATATAGATTATAACCACTCGTTCATATGACGAACGCCTCAACACAATATCTAATGTTCGAGACGCGGGAATATCTGTCTGTTCGGGCGGAATAATTGGGTTAGGCGAGGCTCCGGATGACCGGGTCGGTATGTTACATACCTTGGCTACTATGCCTGAACATCCTGAAAGTGTGCCAATTAACGCGCTGGTCGCGGTTGAAGGCACTCCACTCGGGAAACAGGAGGTTTGTGTGTTTTTTCTTTTGGGTTAATACGATTGTTTGATTAAGCTTTAATTTTTTAATGTTTTTTTTAATGTAGCCCGTTTCGATATGGGAAATGGTTCGCATGATTTCTACAGCAAGAATTGTTATGCCTAGAGCAATGGTGAGACTTTCTGCTGGACGTATAAAATTTTCGGAACCCGAACAGGTATAAAAGACAAGAAATATTAATTTCGGCTAATCTATTAGATAGTTTCTCATTTCTTGCGTAAATAATTGTTAGGCTTTATGTTTCCTTGCCGGGGCAAATTCTATATTCACCGGTGATAAACTATTGACTACCTCGAATAATGATTATAACGCCGACCAAGAAATGTTTAAAACACTTGGTAATAACTCGAATTATTTGTTTTGTTGTTCAAAAACTTCAAATTTTATTAATAATTGTTACCTTTAATAATTGTAGGCTTAATTGTTAAATCTGCAAATTTCAACCAAGGTTCTACATCATCATCCGTATCATCATCGTCAACACACGAATCAACCGAAGCCCACCTCTGAAGCATTACAAAGTCTTTTTGGTTTTAATATAATATATACAATAGAATTTTATGTATTTTATTTTCTGTTTGTACATTAGTCAATTTAAATTTCTTAAAGTATCTGTGCGTCTAGTCGCATCCTACGCTGAAATTTTAGTTCAGATCTCATCCAATAAAGTATTAATACACAAAATCTAAACATATCAATTCAATAACGATTTCTGAGATCCGTAAATATATAATACAAGAATAACAAAATTATTAGATTATTTCAAGTAAAGCTCTGTTCGGGTCGGGTCGGAGTCGATAATTTCGGGTGGATTCGGATCGTGTTTGATCCGAAAATCGTAAAATAGTTTTTCGTCAATAACTTTTATTTTTACTAAGACACTTGTATTTTGTGTCTAAGTAGAGTTGTTCGGAATGTAATTGTGTATATACCCACAAACTTTCGTTTAATTCCAATTAATATTGAACGAGAAATAATGTTTTTTAGGCTAACCCGAATGTGCGTTCCGGGTCGGGTCACGGATTGGACCCGACCCGGTTGGAGCACTAATTTCAAGTTTAAAACTAAAAACTATTCAAAGTAAAATATTAATTTAAGACAAATTCTACTTTTTATTCACAAAGTAAAGTACCAGGTTTATACAAAATTAGTCATTTCAAACATATCAAAATATCTGTAATATACATGTGATAAAGTTAAAATGATTAACAATAGAATGGTTATATTATAAATTATTTAAAATTTCACATTTTATTTTAGATATTATTAGTAATCTAGTTTTTTTTCAAAACTAATTGGATGATTATTTTGATCAAATTAATTTTATCACATATATAATTTGTAACACTAATTACAAAAATATCAAAATATTAAAATGTTAAAATATTAAAATATCAAAATATCAAAATATTAAATATCTAAATATATAAATCTCAAAATATTAAAATATTTAAATATCAAAATATCAATTACATTAATTAATAATATTAATTAAATTAAGTAATAAAATAAATATTTAATAAAAATACAAATAATTATAAATAAATAAAATAATAATTATGAAATAATCAATAAGGATATAATATAATATTGTTTAATAAAATGCAGATAATAAAATATATTATAATACTATAAATAAGTATAACTATAAAAAAATTTGATTATATATTGTCTTTATAAGTAAATTATATTAAATAAAATGATATTTGTAATGATAATTTAAAATGATCACTTGGAATAACTATTTAAAATAATCACTTGGAATAATTATTTAAAATGATCACTTGGAATAATTATTTGAACTGGTTAGTTTATAATGATCATTAAATTAAATTACTAATTAAATAATATATAAAAAAGATCAACATTATTTTTCTTGTGTCGGATTATTTTTTCGAGTTGATCAAAATTTATGTATTTTTATTGGTTAATCTAGAAGACCCAGGTGACACTAGAAAAATTTATATGTTCGCTTCGAATCTATTCTCTTTCATTCTCAAAAAAAACTATTTTCAACATGAACAAACAGATTTTATTAATTTTCTTCTTAGTTGTATTATACGGTCTAATAATTGTACCTGCAGATTCAAAGACTCCTAAAAATTTGCAAATTGGTGATAAAAATAGTTTTGTCATTTCGTCTAGTAAAAAAATTATATACCCATCTCTTTTTAATATGCAGGTGTTAAACATCGTGTTCCTGATGGTCAATGCACAAAAAAGACAAAAGACGGGTAACAAATTAGACAATGTCTGTTCTTAATATAAAAAATCTTATTTCTATATATGATGATTTTTATTAGTGACTTGATATCCGTCCATTACACTGGAACATTATTTGAAGATGGCACAAAATTTGATTCCAGTGTTGATCGTGGTGAACCTTTTAAATTTACATTAGGTATTGCAATGAATTAATTATTTTTTGAGAATTTTGTATTTGACGAATGATTTTATAACCATCGTTTATAATTGAACTTAAATCTGTTGTGTAAAGGGACCGGGCAAGTCATTAAGGGTATTA
>CAJVPL010000358.1:0-29180 GCA_910591945.1 Ambispora gerdemannii
AAAGAAGATTTCTGAACTCATTCTAGCAGTTCAACAAAATGAACATGTCATTACCTACCTTTATTAAATTAGTCTCTCCCAACTTTAATTACTTTAAATACATAAAAGCCTTTAATAACTCTCCCACTTAATTGAGACATGTGAAGAACACGTGATTTATACTTGAAAATTAATAAATCAACAGAAATGATAACAATATAACTTTAATAAATTATTAGTATTTGTTATATGAAAAAAAATTATTATACTTCTTTTACTTATTGATGATGATAATATCTTTAAAATACAAAAAATCTCTCTAAGTGTATCACAAGAGGTCCAGAGGTCAATCTTTGAAATGCATTTAGGAAGATCTCTATAAATCAAAGTTTTATTTCTCTTTAAAACAATGACAATTAATATATAAAATAAATTTACTTAACTTCTGACATAAAAATCTGTTATTTAATAACTAAATATCATTGTAAAATTTGCAAAAGATATTTTACAACTTCTAGTGGAATGACACAGCATGCCAATACAGTACATTGCAGAAGAAAAACTATTTCTTAACCAACAGATCATATCTTGTAAAGATTACAATCATCTCAGCCAATACAAAGACCAGAGCTCAATATAGATTTGTAGAATATGCTAATTACAAGATCATCTCTTTCAACAATATTGATAAAATGTAATGAAATGATAATATTATCTCTAAATATTAAAGAAGAAATAATATTATTACTAGATATTAAAGAAGAAATGACAGTATTGCTAGATTTTGAAGAAGAAATAACATTATCTGTAGAGATTGCTGAAGAGATTTCAGAAGAAAATTCTGAAGAATCACTACTAGTAGATATTAACACTAGCTTTGATTTTGAAGATCTTCAAAGTGCAATTTTGAATGATGCTTTGGAGATCATCAAAGGAAAAATTAAACTGGAATACTTAGCACAATGATTCAATAATGCTTACTGTGACTTCATGGAGTTGGTAATAGAGAATAATATTTCGAACAAGATCAGGGATAAAATAATTAAATTCTTTAATAAGCATAGTAATCTGGAGAAATCACTATTGCTGAAATTCACAAAAAGTAAAAAAGATTACTTTAACCAAATAAAATTATTTTTGATTGACTTCAAAGAAAAGATTATCAGAACTTTTTCTAATGTCAATTTTACTCTCTATTATTGTTCAATTTTTTGAGTCATCCAAATGCTTCTATAATGATCAGGAATAACAGACAATTTTAATTAACAGGACATTCTAAAAAAGAAGATGATGATAAGTTTTCAATTACTATAATGTTAATTAACAAAATTAACAAATCAGTAAACATTAAGTAATTATCAGAAAGATGAAGTTAAAATAAAAGTATTCAGAGAACAGTACAAATATGATTGGTGATACAAGACTGAAAAGATACTTTCTCCATTACATTATTTATTGTCAATTATTTTATATTTGAATGTCACTATCTTCAATGATTTCAATAAGATATCAGGACATCCTGTATTTTTAATACTTGGCAACTTTTCAAATTGACTTCAAAATAAATCAAAAGCTAAAGTTCTTTTGGATTTTTTGCTTAAAGTCCAAGACTCAATGATAAAAACCACTGAAAATTTTTGAAGCTTGCAATGCAAAGTGTATCACAAGTGATTTAAAATTATACTTGGTTCTCTAGCAGAAAAATTCAACAAATTATATTTCGGAGTACAGGGACAATCAGTAATTTTTGCAGCATATATTTCAGTCTTTCTCGTAAACATGCTTGAAGCTGACGATGTGATCACAATATATAAAGCAGCAAGGTGCAAAATGCCATGTCATATCTGTATAATTCTGCAAATAATATGAACCTACATTAGAGAATATGAATCTTAGAACACCAGAAAATATGCGACAGATCATAAACAAAGATTGAGGCAAAAATTTTTCTGTACATAATGTTGAAAATGCTTTCTGGAAGTTCTCGTGAGTGTTTGAATACTAATCTTTCTGCAATTGTTTTTAAAGAATAATTTTGAGTTATAATTAAATTAAATTTATTAAATTATTATAGAAACTTAAACATTTATAAAGCTTGCGTATCTGATCATATGTATTATATTGATCTTGGTCTCTTTAAATACCAATTGAACTTCACCCAAGATATTTTGAAGGAAGTTGGAGGAACAGAATTACTAAACAACTTTGATGGCTATCTCTGTTAAATTTCTCCCTTTTCTAAATTGAAGTTGTTCGATAAATTGGATCAAATAAAAGTAATAACAGCCACAAACTATTAATATATTATGAAAATCACTCTTTTCATGTTAGACAATATCTTCAACACATGGAATGATATAATCTGTAATGAACTCTACATGCTTTTGTAAAGTTCAGTAAGATGTATATGATGAGTAGATGATAATCATTTATTGAAAATGATTTAAAAGAATTTGAGATAAAATAAAGCAAAATTAATTAAACTTTGAAAAATTAGATAACTAATATAGAAAAAACTGAATTTAGTTTCATCTTAGATATGAATTCAATGACAAGTTTAACTCATTGAGAAGAGAATATCGTAAGTTCTCCAGCTGAAGATGAATGATCAGTACAATTAAAAAATAACTCAAAAAGACTTTAAAAAGACAAATAAGTAATAGTGAAATATTGAAGCAATATCTTAAAATTGGACAATTATTAGCTTACATTCTAGTACAATATCAAAGACAATTACCATTAATCAAAAGGAAGATTAACAGAAAACTTAGACTTCAATCTTATAATCATTATTATATAATTGCTAGGAGAACTTATCAGATATTTTCTTCTAAAAAAGAAATAGACCAAAAAATTTTGATTTAGAATTAACATCAACAAAGATATATCAAATAAGAAATCAGAAAATCGCAGGGGCTTAATCTTTTCAAAGGGAATGCAAATATTACAATTATGTTATAAAATTTGTTAATTTCATAATTTGTAATATTTCATGAAATTATAAAGAACTTAGAATGGTTTACAATTTTTTTATATATTATTAACTATAGTATTCATATACTTTTATTTTTTTATTTCATACTCGTATATTTTTTATACTTTTTTTATCTTGTATTCCTATACTTTTTATACTTTTATACATTTTCTATTTTGTACTTTTATACTTTTTATATTTTTTATACTTTTATATATTTATATTTTTTATACTTTTTATACTTATTTATTCTGAGTAGATATAATTTAATCAATCAAAATTCTTTGAGATTTATACTTTTTCTTCTTTATTTCTCTATTTTCTATATTTAGTAAATTGAAATTCTATTTTTAGTTAATATAATTATTTTTTATATCTTTTTCTTGTTTTTAATATTATATTTGTATTTCAAAAAAAATATATAAATATGAATTGTAGTTGAGCTCTAACTCAACATGTCAGAACTTGAGAATAAATAATATAATAAAACAATACCTTTTAATACTTAAACAATTTGTATTTCCCTCTCAAAAGTACACTTTAAATCTTGTAACAAGTAGCTTTGAGACTGTATTGAGCTGATTAAAATATTGATATTGAATTATTGAATTGATACTTTGTTATTGACTAGTCTTTTGATATTTTTGTTATAATTGAATTATTTGAATTCCTCAACTAAAGACATCATAATCTCTTTCTTGTGAGAAGAATAAAGTGAAAGAGTCTTTTATTACTTTTGTTATTTTTGATATTTTAATTAGTTAATTAAAATTGTTAGCCACTTCAATTAAATAATTTGTAAATTAGTTAGTTAGTACAGTTATTTGGAACACTATACCTAATTGAAACCCTATTACTTTATCTTTTTCTCCTCTCAAACTATAACAATTTTAGTAGAAATTGGCATAGGACTTAGATATATTTTTATATTCTTCTTGTATTTGTTTAATTATCTCTTTCAACTCTTGTTCACATTTATTAACTAATTATCCAATTAGTAAAAAATGTGTAACAGTATGCTTAAGTTAGATTATTTAGCGTTTGCACAACATTTAATACTCGATACAATAAGATATATGTAATCAGAAAATTTAATAACAAACCCTTTTTTTGGTTATTAAATATTCAGTAGATTTTTATCTAAAAAAAATACACTTTCATTAAGATACTTTCCTTTGTAACATTATTAATCCAAAAATATACAATTTATTAGTTCAAATATTCAATTTATAATTTTAATATCATTGAAGAAAAAGGAACGTCCAGAATGTAATTGCACAAAGATTAAGAAACAAACGTGCTACAATTAAATATATTTACAAGCCAAAAATAAATAACTAGTTAATAATTTTAATTTTAGAAAAAATAATAATAAAAAACACTATCAATAATTACTTAATAAAAAAACGTGTCATAAGAGTAACTGTAGAAAAAGAACTGCAAGATAGTCAGAAACTATGACTTTTATTTTTTCTCGGAGTATATTGTCTATAAAAGAAATGGTTTGCCCGGTTTCAAATACCACTCGAATGCTTGTTGGTCATCTTTTTGCGTTCCTATGCCATTAAGATAAAAGAAGCCAAGATTACATTGTCCGTCAAGATACCTTCTGCTGATTTCAAATACCACTCGAAAGCTTTTTATCACCTTTTTGTGTGCCTATACCTTCATTGTAATAGAAGCTACAAATATATTGTCCTTTAGTATTTCCACCCTCTGCTGATTTCAAATACCATTCAAATGCTTTTTTCTCAACTTTTTGTGTTCCGAATCCATTTCGATAACACCAACCAAGATTATATTGTCCTAAAGCATTACCTTCTGCTGATTTCAAATACCATTCAAATGCTTTTTTCTCCACTTTTTGTGTTCCGATTCCATTTCGATAACAAACACTAACATTACGTTGTCCTCTAGTACTTCCACCCTCTGCTGATTTCAAATACCATTCAAATGCTATTTTCTCATCTTTTTGTGTTCCTATACCATTTCGATAACACCAACCAAGATTATATTGTCCATTAGCATTACCACCCTCTGCTGATTTCAAATACCATTCAAATGCTTTTTTCTCATCTTTTTGTGTTCCTATACCATTTTGATAACACCAACCAAGATTATTTTGTCCTAAAGCATCACCACCCACTGCTGATTTCAAATACCATTCAAATGCTTTTTTCTCATCTTTTTGTATTAGTATCCATTTTATCATCAATTTTTCAAAGTTCTCCAACTCCACTAGCAGTTAAACAACCCCAAACCATAATAAAACCACCATATTTTATAGTTTGGTTATGTGGTGAACGTTAGTAATTATTTAATAAAAGATTAAGTGATTAATGTTAACCTTAAGTCTTACATTTAAATTTGTAATACAGAAACAAGTGAAATTTTTTTGCTCGTTGTTTATAGCATAAATTGTATTCAGTGTAAAATTTATATTAGATACTAGAATTTCCTTAATCATATGTACTAATTTAACTCGCATAATTAATACTGTAACTAAGAAAACTGATTACTCTTCATTTTTATTTAATATCTAGTAATTGATCATAATTTCAGACAATACTAAAATACATTTAAAATAAAGCACAAATTAAAATTCAATTTGTATCACAAAAAATCATCAATGCGATGGCCTTTTGCAAGGTAATATTACCGTAATAGCATTAAATTCTTCAATACCGTAATTTTTACTCATAATTTCCACATGAATATCTTTCTATAATTCTTACATGATATTCTTTCTAAAATTAGTTTCTTGTGTAAGTTCTATTATAAACCAAATTTAGAAATATTTCATTATAAATGACTTAATTTTTTTTCTTTTCCTTTTTTTGTGTCATATGCCCTATCAGTCTTCAATATTAATGTACGTAATGATAGTGATTATTTAAAGGATGACAATTATCACAATTGAAAGACATCAAGCAATTATTGTTTGATAGCTTTTAGAAAGTTTTGGGAGAATCAATGTAAAATACTAATCTTAGAAGTAGTGTAGTAATTCAAAACTATACAAAAAGAAGTATTCTCAAGCCTTTAGAATACATGCTTTGATCTAATAAATAACAAAGTTCTTACTCGTAATAGTAATACTACTTGTGAATACATTTTTATTTTATTTCCTTGATTAAACTTCAAACCTCGTGAGTAATTACAAGTAGTGGATGCTCCTCCACTCTAAATAAGCTGTCGATTTCTTTTGAATTATTATTTTGGACAGGCCGTATCAATAAGTCCTCAAGTTGATTTTGTTTTCTTTGTGCAGGTCGTATCAATAAGACCTGTCATATTTGCAACCATTTTTGATTATTGAATAACACAATTTTATTAAAGCAATTTGGTTCTTATCATAAGAGAAAAACTATCTTATTCCCCTTCCCATACACCCCACTATTGTTGAGAAGGTCGATTTGTGAACAAGTCGCCACGGGAAGCCTTTAGAACACCCGGAGAAACTCTCCAACCGTAAATAATTCAGCCTAGCTCTCACTCCGTTGCAGAAAGTTCCTTAATCGATTGATTATTGCAATAAACGCAATAATCTGGTGCCCTCAACTGTCACGAAATAAACCCCTATTGCTAAAATATCGAACAGTACATGTACATATAACGACAAGTTTTGTCGATTTGCAACATAATGTTAAAGGTTGATTTAAAAGTCACTATTGGATTTAGGTTTTGAGATCAAGGTTATATGTAAAACTATCTCACTGACATTTGTTAATTAGATTTAAGCATGTGTTTCCTGTATTTTTACATTTTACATTTTCTGTGTGTCGGATTTGTTTGCTGGACTGATAAAAAATTATCAACGATTAATTAATCGACAATAATTAAACGCACAATGAATGCGCCCTTTCAATATCGGTCAAAGTTAGTTAATACAAAAGTGATTAATTTTATTAACAAGATATTATGGTGCCGTGGACAATCACTCATTTTTAATAACAAATTGAAAATTGAGGATTAAGATTAAGGACACTCAATGATTTCAGGGTAATGCTCCGAATTTTGATCCGACCCGAAAATTTTAATCGAAATTTCAAATTGTTATATCTCGACGAATATCGCTCATATCGAGTTGAAAAAACTACCATTAAATTCGTCTCAATGAGACAAATCCAATGGGCAATAATTTGTCTTTCCGTGATCACTGAATGCCGAAATAGCATTTTTTCGGATTGCTTAAGAAAATTATAAACAACTTCAAAACGCTCTATCTCACTGGACATTGATTCTATCGAGATTAAACAGCTACCATTAGATTCGTCTCAATGATACAAATTCAATGAGCTAAACCTGACCCGACTCGTTAGGAGCTCTAGTTCAGGGTTATCTTTTTATCAAAAAATAAGGTGCAGAGTGACATAGTACCACCAATTAATTCCTTTTATTAAAATGGGAATTATGAATTAAATTCACGAAAAAGATATTTTCACCGTTTAATCATTGTCACTGATCACTACTGGATACGGTTTGCAGGCAGGCCGGTGAATGTCATTCAGCTGAAATTGACTTTATCAAAGAGTACAGAAATTATAGATCTCATTGCTTCTTTATTTTATTACATAATGAGACCTTCTGAATTCATTCAATCTGCTGTACTATTCCCGAATTAGCATTAAATCTTCTAATTCCATGATTTGTACTCTTAGTTTCTATATGGATATCTTCTCATAGTCATCACACAATGGAATTTAATTCCAAAAGTTTCCTTCATTGATCCCTACAATCAAATCCTTTTTTAGCTAGTTTAATATCCAATCTTAATTGAAACCCAAAAAAGAAATAAATTATTATGAATAATAACCGTTCCTTCGTTCCTCAATATTAATGTATGTAACGATAGTAATTATATAGACAATTGAAAGGCATCAAACCATTGTTGCTTAATCACTTTTAGAAAGTTTCAAGAGAAACATTAATGTGAAACACTAATTTTAAAATTAACGTAGTAATTCAATCCTGTATATAGAGGTGTTCCAAGCCTTCGCAAAAGTATGCTTTAATCTAATAAAATATCAAAGTTCTTAGTTGTGAATACTATATTATTTTTATTAAACTTCAGTCACTTATAATAAGCCATTATTTTTCTTTGATTTGATTTGCTACCTCTTTACAGGCTGCGTCAAAAAGTCCTGTTAGTTAATTTTCTTTGCAGGCTGCATCAACAAGCCCTGTGGCCTTGCTTGGTTGAATAGTTGTATCAATAAGTCCTATCATGTTATTCTCCTTGATAGACCGTATCAATAAATCTTATCGTATTATTCTCCTTGATAGGCCGTATCAATAAGTCCTAGTAATTTTAGTTTAGAATTTTAGTTTGTGATTTAAAAATCATTTTACTTTATTTTATTCTTATTATTTTCCTCTTACCTACATTCGGTTGATTTGCGTACAAGTCACCACGGAAAGCCTTTAGAACAACAAAGAGACCCTTTAACCGTAAATAATTCTCACCCCCCGTCTCTTTATCGATTGATTGTTATAATAAACACAACAGTCTGATGCCCCCCATCCGTCACAAAATAAACTCTTTTAGCTAAATACCGAATAATACATATATTTAGTAATTGATCATCAATTTTAGCCAGTTTCTTAATGTGTTTTTTTACTCCAGAAAGAAAGAGAAAAAGAACTATTACCAAAAAAAGTCTATTGAGAGATATTGTTGCTATACGCAAAACATACAAATAATATTGAACTTTCAAAGGTAACAGCACGATTATCTTGATTTCTGGTGAAACAATGCTAACCATATACAGCAATTGATCATTAATTTTAGGTTATCACGGAGATAAAATTCATGTGGCTGGGACCAAGGCGTGATTGTATGAATGTTTAGAAGTATGACTATACAATCGCATTTCCCTAAGGACACACTCTTTTATTCGATAAAATTCATTTAAAGGAGTGTGTCAACTGTATATAAATCCAATGTCTTTTCAGATATTTTTTATTGTAAATAAATCACCATTTGCACATATAATAAAATTAATTATCTTAAATGACTAAGTTCAATATTAAATATGAATATTTAACTGACAATGAAATACAGATTTTACATCAATGTCCTTATCAATTAACTCTGTCGATCGACAAGTTAACAAAATCAGCCGTAGAAAAACGTCATAATCCACCACGGCCACAAAACAGCTGGATAATTTTTCGAAGAGATTATGAAGCATACTTACGTTGCAATCAAAATGTCAAATCAAAAGTTAAAGAAACAGCAAAGACATGCAGTTTAAAGTGGCGAAAGCTATCAAGCCAAGTCAAGCATTTCTTCAAAATATTAGAGAAAATAGCTTATGAGAACCATAAACTTACATATCCTAATTATAAATACAAGCCAAAAAATGCAAAAACTTCAAGCCATAAAAAATTCATTTTTCGTGAACAGAAAAAATATGTATCTATTTCGCCAGTTGAGCTCACTTTCAATTCACCTCAAGAACCAATAAAAATCGATGGACCGTCATCTTTGACTTCCAATTCACCTCAAGAACTAATACAGATTGACAGGCTACCATCTTTAACATTAGCATTTTCGACAACTAGTTATAATAATCTAGACTATGCTAATAACTTTACGACAGTCACCTATGATCAACAAAATTTTAGTAATGACTTTACGGCGACCATTTACAATCAGCAAGATTTTGCGACAGCCATCTATAATCAAGACTACACTAATGATTTGGCTCAAAATTCGATCAACGTCTTCAATCAATTGTATGATAACAATAATCAATTTTCTACAGATGGTTGCATAATTAATATCAATAACCATAACGATAACAATGGTTCAATTAATTTCAATTAATACTTCAACACCGAACCCATTCATTACTAATAATACTCCACTAACTCCGCTGATATCTTCACCACAACTATTTATGACAAAATATGATTTATGTCATTTTGACAATTTATTATATGGTAACAACTCCTTTGCTTAATTTTTTTAATATAGAAAAGCATCATGCATAATCACTCTATTCCCATTAGCTCGTTCGCTTGTTCTTTTATTCTTTTGTTACTTCACTACTTCGTTACTTCATTTACTTCGTTTACTTCGCTACTTCGTTACCTCATTTACTTTGTTTACTTCGTTTTGTTTTTTAACCTAATAACATTCGTAAACTTGTAATATTAACTTTGTGTTTCATTTGTTATTGTAAAGGGGATTTTTGCTTTTTTAATAGCCAAATAAATCTGAACAATGAAACCAGACATCCATTAATCATTAAAATGTTCTATCAATTATGGGATAAACATTTTAGATCCAGAAACGCGTGCTATTTGATTTGCTTGTACATGTAACACATATTTCTGTCTAATTGGCCAGTCTTGCAGAAGGATCTGCATAATTAAAATCGTAAATTCTCGAGAAACTTCAAAAAGTAAAAGAATTGTGATTCAATCATGAGAAATAAAGTTTATTTTTATAGGCTGAGAAAGTTTACGTTTCTATGGAAATTGATTCCATAGATTTCGAAATTAATATCTATCTACAAAGTTCTTTAGGAAATTATTGCATGGGTAAAGAAAAGCGGTAAAAACTATCAAGAGAAGTCAAGAAAATAGCTTGTGAATAAATGCATTTAATTATAAGTATAAGCAGGAAATGCGAAATTTTAAATGTAAAAAATAATCATTTGCTTCGTCACCTAAACCTAGCACAAATAAAGTTATGAGTGATGCAGTATCAATCCAATTTGCAATTCGTACTGACATCATTTTAATAACCGTTAACACACTTCCTTTCATTATTAATGTTCAATGATGATTCTATGAGCACCACATGTAACATATACAGTGGCGATAAAAAGTAATGCAACACATAATTGAAAATTGTTGAATCGTGATATTTTTACACAGAATTAAGATCAAATCATAATCGATAATTATTTGATCAAGTGTATAAATATAACGATAATAAATTCAACATGGGTTATTAAGTTAATTGTGTCACAATCGCAGCATTTATTAAATTTTCGTGTTGCATTATATTTAATAAAATTTGTATAACCCTTAAATAAATAAAACATCGTCTTTTTTATTTTTTGACTATACTTAATACAATTTAACCCATACTACATTTATTTTGTGATTTTATCGTTATGTAATAGCAATCATCATCTGATTGCTCGTCAAAAACGATCAAAAGAAATGCAACACGTGTTTCATGCAAGTCGGATGATTATCTTGCAATCGAAAATAAAATTAATTAACTAGAATTTAAAAAATATAATTATTACTATTGATGTATGTTTATTTAGTTTCATTTTAAATTTTATTACGAATTTATTAACGTTAACGTTAACGTTAAGATATTTACATTACTTTTGATCGCCACTGTACGTATTCACTTTTAGAAATAATTTGCAAGATCATTTTAAAGTTTTAACCAAAATTCATTCGGGATCTCAGATCGGAGATATGAGCGTAACAAATCACATAACGATAACCTTATTTCTAAATTGTAACATAATTATTAGAACGCGGCAGAAAATCTTTTCCAGTTTTAGTATATATGATGCAAATGTTATCGTTATGATCGGATCAGATATCCTATCGCTATCGCTATGGTGCATAAATCTAAAGTTATCAAATGTTTGTATTTTATAAAATGTATAAAATTCTTTACTAAGAAGTAAATACAAAATTTAATCCGTAAATATGCTCAGAAAAGGCCTATTCTATCAAGTAAAGAAGTTTATACATTTTATAAAATACAAACGTTTGATGACTTTAGATTTATGCACCATAGTCATGGTGACAGATCATGTGATTCTGATACCGACACCAACCATCCGAGATCCCACCTTAATTATAATACATAACGATAATATTAAATAAATTTTAGTTAGGGATAGAATTAAGTTTGGGTTATTATATAGCAGATAGGAGAGCTTGCAATTTGATTGGTGCATGATTTAAGGATGGTCAGCATCGGGATCGGAATTACATGACCCACTTTTTTTGCCATAGCTACTCTTTTACATTTGAATTCACAATCTACATTCATCATTATTTGACCAATAATCGTTCTCCGTGTGATGTTTCAATTCCATCACTCTTATTAATAACAATTAATAAACTTTGAACACTTAGAGCACAGATATTACGTAATATCCTTAGGGTGGAGGGGATACTGACAGTATCTTATGTAATATATAGAGTCACATGCTTCAAATATTTTATCTGTGTGTGGGCTCTATATTAAAATTATATTACTCAATATGTCACGGCTCTTATAACTTTTCTCATATCTCGAATTTGAAGAACTAATCGTTATTATGTTTATCCAAATCCTCTATTGAATAACAATGAGTTACAGTTGAAAAAGATATTTGGATAATAGTAGTAGTAGTTTGAAATTCTTTGCTGTCTTTAGCTTGTATGCACCGTAGATTCAATGTTTGCCTCATGATTACAACAATCATTAATGTAAAAACGTTGTTGAAAGAGTAAATCTCTGACAATTTTACGGGCGGGCAAATTTACTGGTCTATTAAATTTGTTATTTATTCATTTTTCTTATTATTCTAAGTTTTCTTACAAATATAATTAAGATTCACTCATTTATTTATGAAAAATTTTCGCTCATTCATCCCTGTCTGTTCCTTTGTTTGTTCTGTCGTTCTGTCTGTTTTTTTTGCTTATATTATGATTATCAAAACTTTATCAGTAGATACTAACTCAAAATGGAAATCTTTGTAAATGAGACCGGGTAAAGTTATTTCTTCTGTTGTGACAAATTATTGACAGGACTTTTTCATAAAAAACAAAATAGCATTTTTTATCATTCTTAGAGTCAAAAAGAGAAATTCTTTGCTGACTTACTTTAGAATCTGTATTAAGAGATCGAGACTGACATTTGAAACAATTATCCGAATTCAAAAAGCCCAGGTTTGAAATCATGTGCTAAATTCTCGAATTTATCTCTATTGCAAAAGTAGATCACACTGCTTGAGTAGGTGACAATAACACATTGTCTTGATTTCATATCTATGCGAAACGAAATATTATCAAAAATTAATAGATGGAGTCTTTAAGTTATTTCAGAATTGTTTGAATTAGTGATTTTTATTGACAGACTTAAAATTGTACTGATTTTTAATTCAAACATTAATTTACATGTAGTGCTCCTATCGAACCGAGTTCGGGTTTGGTTCGAAATCCGAAACTGAACCAATTTTGAAGTTGGGTTCGGGTTCAAACTGAACTTTTTTGGTTAGTTCGGATTTGGTTCGAAGTTCGGTTCAAAGTTCATGAACAAGTTCGGGTTCGGTAGGGTTAACTTTGAAGACCGAAGAATTCTAATGATATTGCAGCAAAGAGATTGTTTGATTCTAAGTAAATATCGTTTAGGAATCCAAATTTGATATCAAAATATTTGGAATATGATATTTATATTAATATAATTAATATTTATCATAAAAAATCTAACCATTTCTAAATTTCATATAAATCAAAATTTATAATAATTATTAATCGAGTAATATACCAGATCACATCAAAAATTCATATCACATAGTTATCCAACTTTCCTTTTAATGGCTCCTGTATTCATGATCAAAGACACTGTGCTGCTCTTAGGGTCTTAGACATCAAACTAGATCTCTTATTCATAATCATGCTTCCACCAGCAGAGAAGTCACATTTAGAAGCAATGGAGGATGCTGGGATTGCCAGATAATCACGAGCCATATGAGCAAGATGAGAAAACTGCATTTGATGTGTCTTAATATTATATTATTCAATTTCAAATTATTATTTTTAATAGGCAACTATTATTATTTACCTTCCACTATGCCAGCACATTGATTTTCCTATTGGTCAGCTTCTCAGATATAGTGTTCAATTTTATCAAGATTTTCTTCTTTTTTATTATCAAAAGCATGGAATGTGTAACTGATTTTATAATATCATTAAGGCTGGTAACTAATAAAAAGTTGTTATTCGATGTGAATGTGTTGGTTGATGCACACCCTATTTCAAAAAGAGTGTGCATTCTAAAGAATTAATTATTATAAGAGTTAGAAAATAAAATAAAATATTCAAATAACTTATAATTCTTTTTTTATCAATTTTATCATCCAGAAATTCTTTTTTTTAAACTAATGGAATTTTTTTCTTGGAACCAATAAGATATATAATATCACAATTATATTTGTTTTAGAAAAATAAAAATAAAAGAGAATTAATAATATGCTATTACATATAAATATTATATAACACAGAAATATTTAAATATTAAAAAAATTAATAAAACTAAAAATTATGAATAACAGTAAAAAAATAATTTTAATTTATACAAAAGAAAAAAACATTTTATTTAGATTATTGAGTAATATATAAATTATTAAAAAAAATTGAAAATTAAATACTATTTGATATTTTTATCTAAAACTAAAAAAACTAATTTTCTACTTGTTATCAGATAAAATTAATATGATAATTTATAAAATAATAAAAATATAACTACACTATTAAAGAAAAAATGCAATCAAGAACTTATTTGATTTATTTGTGATCAGTTACTGATTATATATATAATTTGATCAATTAAATTATATTATATCATATAATTAGCAACTAATATAATTCAATTAGTTATCTAAAATAATTATAATAAATATTTATATAATTTATAACTTTACAAATATTTATTCAAAAATTTTATATAATTATATATTAAAAAATTAATATATTTAAAATAAAATATTTTAAAACTAATATATAAAATTTTATAATTTTAAGTTTTTTAAAGAGTATTTAGAGATTTAATTATATTTTTTATTTATTTTATAATTAAATATTGAATTATAATTAAATATTTTTGTGAAATTTTTTACAAAATTTTAATTAGTTTAAAAATATTTAATGTAAAAAATTTGAGTTCAAATTTATATATATTATAAAAATAATTATATAAATATTTAATTATATATATTAAATATAGTTATTATACTATTTAAAAATAATTTTTATATATAAAGAAATAGTTTCAGTTTTTCATTTTTTTACTATTAAATCTATATAATAAATACATTGATAAATAAATAAAATAAAATATGAATATTATTTATTATAAAAACAACTATTAAAATATATATTAACTATTTACAACAAAATATAAAAAATTAATTGAGATTATAAAGTTATTAATTTCAGAAATAATTTAAAATACAACAAGATATTTGAAAATTTGCAAAAATCTTTTTAGAAAAAAGCCAGTAATTTTTTAATTGAATTAAAAATTTATTAATTAATAAATTACCAGAATACAGTCAACACGAAAAGTAATAACGAACATGTTTTTCGTCTATAAATTAATAAAAATTGCTAAAATTTGGTATTATATTCTTTAGAATGAAGGATACAAATATTTCTAAGGTCACAAAGTGTAATATTTTGTGTAATCACGTGTTAAAGGTGGTGAGTTGGGGGTTACCTTGTTTAAAAATATTTTTATAACCAAGTATGAAAAAAATTTTATAGAAATATATCTAAAAACATAGAAAATATATCTGCAATTTAAAAAAAATTTTATTTGATATTCATTGAATATACTAGTTATAAAAATGTTTAATTTTGATGAATTTTATAATAAAATACAATAAAATAATATTTTACTATATTTTATTATAAAATTCATCAAAATTAAGCCATTTTTGACTGGCATTTATTCAATAAATATCAACAAAAATTTTTTAAATAAAAATATATTTTCTATATCTTTAAATATATTTCTATAAAATTATTTTCATACTTGCTAATAAAAAAATATTTATAAATAATTTTCATAGCACTTTAACTAGAATAGCTCCCGGCCCGCTATCATTGACACGTGATTTCGCAAAATATTACTATGTTAACATGCCTTGTGACCTTGGAAAATTTTGTTTCCATCATCCTCAAAAATATAATGCCAAATTTTTACGATATTTGAATAATTCCTTGTTAAGATATTGATGAATTTCGACAAAAAACATGACCGCCATTACTTTCCGTGTTGACTGTATAAATAAAAGAATAATTAAAAATAATATTTGAATATTTTTAGAAAAAAATAGATTATTTTTTCATTTTCTGTAAATATTAAAAAACTCCGAAAATTATCAGAATACTTTCAAAAAATACAGTTCTTTAATTTTTTTCTGAAAAAATTTGGATAATATGAACAAATATTATTTGATAATAGTTACAAAGTCTAAATAATAGTTATAGAGAGGAATAGATGTTAATAACTTTGAATTATCAAATATTGATTGTATATCCTATAATTATTTTTAAAATCATAATTTATATACTATTTATTATTATTAATTTAGATATAAATTTTTATTTGTAAATATAATAAAACAAATGTTTTTAAATATATTCACAGATTAAATTTTTTTTATAACTAAAAATTTATTGATGAGATTAGAGATTATACATCATGTTTTAGTTTGTTGTATATAGTACAGTTAAAGCTCTGTACGGATCGGGTTTGAGATCAACCCCCGATCCGATATACTCTTACCGGTTCGGGTTCGGATCAGGTTTGATCCGGAAATCGTAAAATAGTTTTTCGTTAATAAATTTTATTTTCACTAGGACACTTGTATTTTATCTTAAGTAGAGTTGTTCTACAATGTAATTGTGTATATATCCACAAATTTTTGTTCAATTTGAATTAATATTGTTCGAGAAAAAAATAACGAATTTTATTCTGATCCGAAATAATTCGGGTCGAGTTTGACACCAACCCGATCCGATTGGAACGCTAAATACAGTCCCCAGCGAAAGTAATGGTGGTGAGATTGTAATATAAATTATACAACAACGCCAAAATATTTATAGAAGCAAAATATATAAATAATAATACTAGATTTTAGCAATTAAAAAAAAACAAAAATGCGATGAATTTAAGAAAATTTAATGGGAGTACATTACGGCATATCAGTTTCCTGATTACAGGCTTTTAAAATCGAATTATTGCGAAGTATAATTTATTTAATAACAAATTTTTTAGAACATTAAATTATATTTAAACTTGCATCGACATAGAAAGAGAGAAAACCAATTAGGGCATAATTCCCACTCAGAGATACTTTCAAGATGGATTTTTTTAATTTTACTATAAATTAAATGAAATATAATAAAAAACTGGCTGCTATTACTTCGTCGGCGACTGTATTTATTACAAGTTTGTAATTTTATTGATAGTGGCTTCCATAATTATTGCACCCCTAAAATATTTCTGAAATTTTAATTTCCATAAATATCGGTTCAAATAAAATGAACAAATACTCATTTTAAACTATAAAACCTCTAAAACAATCTTTTAACAAATTATTTTAGCAATTTTGTGCAATTAAGTGATATAAATCAAAATATCCAATTAACAGACAAAATTCATACGTACTTAGACCACTAATTAAAAATGATCTACTCTATAAAATCTATTTACATGTATATAGCGATTTTTATCTAGATCGGAGCAAACTCTATCAAGATATTAGGTCCCGAAGGTCTGAATTTCATTTAGTATAAAAATAGCAGAATTAATTTACTAATTGAAATTCGGACCTTCATAGAATAGAACATTTTCATTTAATGGTCCAAGTATGGAGTTTGTTTTAGTTAAAACGTTTCAGTTGGTCGAAATTTATTCATTGAAGATTTTTATGTAGATCACTCTATTCACAAAAATGGCTAAAATAATTTGTTACCAAATTATTTTAGAGGTTTTATGGTTTAAAATAAGTATTTGTTCATTTTATTTGAACTGATATTTACGGAGATAAAAATTCCAGAAATATTTTGGTGGTGCAATAATTATGGAAGTCACTGTAAGATATTTAATTACTAAAATTGAAATGATTGGAATACAAATTGTCACCAATAAAATTTAAATAAATTTATAATATAAAATGTTAATATGGATTATATTAAAAAATAAAATGCACTTGTATTATTTGAAAATAAAATTAATTTTAATTTTATAGTAAAATTAACTGTACATGTATTTTGATTTTTGCTCATATTTATAGTGATTTTATCATCTTATCAACATTAATTAAGTTTTATTTTTTTAATTTTAAAAAATATAAGTATTCTATTTTCACTTTTCATTAATACAATTCTCAGTAGTTGATCTATAATATAAACTCAGTACAATGTTTATAAAGTAAATTGCTATATCAATAAACATAGAAAGCAGTAAACAACTATAATTTCGCAAAAGAAAAACATCGATAATTATACAATTTATCTATGTTCAAAAATTGTATGTAATAATATGAATAAACTATATAATCAATTGCTAACATCAAGAAAGTAACAAAAATGACATGTTCTATAAGAGCGAATTTTTAACACACATAAATGAAGTAAAGTTTAGAAAGATATGAATAAATTAAATAAATTTGATAAAAAGAATAAAAACATGATCACTACTGTTTTAGACTCTAAAAAGTAAAAGGATAGAAATTTTGTTAATAAAGTATAAGATAATGTAAAGTAGTTACCATTTCCTTTAATGAAAGAAAATTTGTGGTTTCTCTTGTATGACACTTCATTCTTTGATTTCATATGGTATACTAAAATTAAAATCTACTTTGCAAAACCAAAAATAAAATATATCAATATCAAATTCGATAAGCACATATGCTAACAAGTATTTTTGATATATTGATTTAAAAATTGTGAATTTACCTTCGTAAGGGTCATTTGGAACATACAAGCTAACACTTGTAGAGCCTAAATATTCAAAATAAATTTTATAGTATTATGATATGTTAATATGATCCATATTTAGATATAAAGTGTACCTGTATCATTTAGAATTGAAATTAATTTTGTAGTAAAAATTCGACTGGTATAAACTGCATTTGGGGGAATTTTTTGTTTTTTGTCCATATTTGCAAGAATGTTTTTTTGTATATTCTCATCAACAGGTTCTTTTCGCCGTTTCTCCACATCAAACTCTTTTAATTTCTGCTTTTCTAGGTTAAGACACGCAATGATTTCTTCATGTGATTTAGGATATTCTAAAGAGCTGTAGTATTGAAAATGTAAAGTATTCGGTTTCCACCTTTCGTTGATATAGTCAATAGAGCCAATAAAATTGTTAAGCTCCTCGGCAGTTGGTCTATTTTCTGGAATATGATCCCAACATTTTTCAATAATAAATTTGCACCATCCAAAAACATTATCTGGTATCTTCGGTCGTACTCCATTAAAGATGTCGTATACAAGATCTATATTATGATTTCGTTCACAAAATGGTCGTTCACCTGTTACAAACTCGTACATAACCATCCCAAAGCTATAAATATCTGCAGCTTGAGTGTATGACTTTCCATTTAGCACCTCTGGACTAATATAAGGAAGTACCCCATAAATTGCTCGATTAGGTCTTTGAACATCTACCGGGCAGGTAAGTCCAAAGTCGGCAACTTGAACCATACAAATGATGTTATCGTTATTAACAAATCTTAATATGTTTCCAGGGTGAAAGTCACGATGCACAAATCCCTCACTGTGAATCGCATTCAGTCCCGATATAATCCAACCTAATTGTACTAATTTTATGTCCCAACTTGATTTTTCGTTAATACATTTGCGAAGATCGCCATATTTTGCGTATTCCATTACTATCGAATATTCATTTGTAGCTGGGTTTTTAGTTATTCCATAATATCTAAAATATTTACTGCACTTTAGCGCATTCTGAATCTATTTGAAAATCTTTGTATTAGAAAACGAAAAGTATATCACACTTAAGAAATGGTTCATTTTTACCTCGTTTATAAACTCTAAAGTAATTTTCTTTGAATTGTGTAATGATTTCAACACAACATCGGTTTCTTTATCTCGTCTAAATTTATTTTCTTTATGATCCCATCCGTTATATCTATTTATTGGTCCGTCCAACCAGGTCACTTTATAAATATTTGCAAAACCTCCTTTTGCAAGATATTCAATATTGGTAAATCTTTCAAATGGGATCCATTGAAAAAAGCTGTCAATCACCGCGCATTCTTTTATTAGACTGTCGATTTCTTTGTTTTCGCTAGACCATTCAGCTTTATAAATGCGTTTATGATATCTAAAACATTCGTTGCAGTAGTAATTATACGGACAAAGAGGACATTCACTACAATTATGAGGTTTCGGAGATTCCATCTTCGATAAGATGCTTCAAGAAATGATGACTTTTATAAAATTATCGTTATTAGTCATGCTCTAATCGTAAATCAATTTCTGTGTTAACGTTAAAATTAAGCACCAATTTTTTTCTGATTCACGTGTTGCTTTTGATGACAAATAAAATAATTCAAACAATGGCATTTCGGATTGGTCACCGTCTTCGTGGCAAAAGAAGCCAATAAAACAGGACGTAATTTACGAGAACCAAGAACACCTGAAACAAGTGTTGACAAGATTATCAATTTTCAACCAAAAAGGATTAGAAAAGCACTTACAATCTATTGAATTAAAGGAAAAATGAGAACCTGATGTTGATACCAACAGTGTGAGAATTTTTCGATGCTAAAGTTTCAATATACAAATTGTTTAAGCCAAAAAATTTTTTTTATTAATAGTTTTATAGTTAAAATAAATATTGCTCCAATCGAAGGAAAATGGATGAGGATATAAAAGAAGGAGACATAAAGCAAGCCGTTTGAACTTATAAGGATAAAAAGTTTTCCCTTCACGTGATTTTTCCGATCCCTGACGATCTCGAAACCAATGAGAATGCGCAAATTTTTGATCAACCCGGCAAAAAATACGGGAAATAAATGCTTATCGTTATCGTTATCATTATCGTTATTGGCTGTTAACGTTAACGTTAAAGAGATATACATGTACATATACGTACATGTACATGTATAGCACCAATTAATGTAAAACGTTCGTAACAAATGCATGTGATCTAGCCAAATACATGTCCAAATGGAACACAACATTGATTTACCCAAGATAGAATAACTACGTATATGTACATGTATAACATAACTAACCACCTTGTAAAACTAATAAATTTAGATTCACACTAACGCTAACGCTAATTTAACGTTAAGATTAAATATTAAATCATGTTTTTAACTAAGGATCAATCACATATCCAGAATCTTAACCCTAACCCTAACTCAGGTCCTAATTAGCCAATTAAATGTGGTTGTTATATATACATTTATTCTTTAAATAAAGCAAATCTCGTTATTATTGTAAAATATTGTAGAAATAGCAGCATTCAATAATCGCCAATGTTATTGCTTACTCAGTGATTTCATTATACTTTTGAAATTTACTTGTAGTGAATTAATATACTGTCGCTGTAGTCTGTTTTTTCATCTACATACCAGCCAATAGATTTAACACAATCCGTGCTTAACCTAAAAGTTGAGGTCATTTTCTTTACCATCATTTTCAAAGTTCTAATTTATAGAATACAACACATGAAGATAATTTTTATAAAGCGAGTTCAGAAGATGAGATCTAGCATTATATAATTACTGCAATGAGCGTTCAGATCGTAATACTAAATGTATCGGTTATTAAAAAAAAACGAGTACTGCTCTAGATGTAATGAATATTATCTTCAACTTTATAAAGCGGAATGGTCTAACAAGAATAAAGATATCAGCAGTCTAGAAAAGAATGCGAAACTTGGAATACGTTTCCAATTGATGTTAAATATCTTAAGGCGATTTTGAACGATTTATAAAGAATCGCTTGAAGATTATGGAGAAACTGAATTAAAACGACTTAGAGAACTCAAAATTGTGCTGAACTTATTACATGTTTCAAATCAAAGTACATTGGAGTTTAAAATGAACATTCTAATAGAATTTTTCAAAGTAATAATGACGATGCGAGATATAATGGAATAAAACGTAGCTACAAATGAACACTTGCCCTATAAAAAAGGCAATCATGTAAAAACTCCACGGGAACTGCAAGGGATGGTACGAAATGGTACGGTACGTACAAGCACGGGAAACGCGACAAATTCCGTATAAACACGTTTCGGGCATGGTTTTTTTATCGAATTTGACAGTCCGTACTTATGCGTGTGGTTCCGTGCTAAAAAAAACTGTGTTCCTCGTGCTTGTACTATTGCTATGCTGTATCATTCATACCATTCTTACAATTTCCGTGGATTATCGTTATTACATCTCGATATTAATTTCTTATTAGAAAAAAATCGTTAGATTTTTTTATAAACAAAAATTACATCTTCCTAAAGCTATTTGTGAAGTAGTCGATAGAATATATATTAATAAGAATAAAGGTTCAAAATATTGCTCGAACTATCATTCTTTTCATCTTAATAAACTCACTATTGTCTTGATGAAATCTTTCTCCGTTTATTCGATTCTTTTGGCTCGTTTTCATTAAGACGTTTATTGTTCGTTTTATGTTCTTTTAAATATAATATTTACATGTATACTGAGATTGTAATCAACAATTAAAGCACACACTGACACTTGTAGATTCGACATTGACATCTACATAATATTCAGTAGTCACATATTCTAAGTTTTATCATTATGTAAGCAAGCATTAATATATTAATTTGCTGAATAATATTTTCTAGAAGATATTTTCCCTTCGTTTGGAACATACAAACTGACACTTGTAGTGCTAAATATTCAATGTAATTATAATTAATATCGATATAATTTATCAATATGATTATTTTAGAAATAATGTACCTGTTATCTGATTTTTTTAGTAAAGATTCGACTAGTATAAACTGCATTTGAGTCGATTGGTCGTTTTATTTATATCTGTAGAAGTGCTTTTTTGCAACTTATCACGTTCTCTTAATTTCTGCCTTTCTAATCTGTATCCTAAAGAACTAAAGTATTGTAAATGCAAAGTATTTAGCTTCCAATCCGCATTGAGATTGTCTATAGATTCAATAAAACCTTTGAGTTCTTTAGCAGTTGGTCTATTTCAGGGATAGTCCCAACATTTTTCAAGAATAAATTTGTGCCATCCGGGAACATCTACGGTCGTACTCCATTAAAGACGTCGTATACAAGATCTATATTATGACTTCGCTTACCAAATGGCCGTTCACCTGTTACAAACTCGCACATAACCACCCCTATGTAAGGAAGTACTCCATAAATTTCTCGATTAGATTCATTTAAATTAGCTGGACTGGCAAGTCCAAACTCGGCAATTTGTGGAATACTCGATATTAATATATTTCCGGGTGAAAGTCCCGATGCACAAATCTTTTTCGTGAATTTTACCCAGCCCTATGATAATCCAAACCAAATATCTTACCTCCCTTTCCCAATTTATTCTTTCGTATTCGTTTGTAGCGCATTCCATAATAATCTATAACAGCACTTTAGAGCAGTCTGAATCTATTTGTGAAAAATTTATTTATACAATGCTCTCAACTTTCCATAGATCATATGTAATGTACAAAATTTTCCGAGCACAAAGAACATCACAAATGCTGATCGTTAATACCTTTTATTGGTAAAGCTTCTTGTGTTTTCACATCCTAAATACGTATATGTATAATCAGTTATTTCATAACACACATCTCAATATTCAATAATCTAATTCTTGACGTTCAGTGATTCGATTCGTCCAGTCGAGGTGAATCAAATGGCAGCACAGTATTTTTGTTCAAATCGGATCACTGGTCGTCGAAATATTAGGTCTTAAAGTAGCAGATTCATTTTTTTGGAGTCAACAAAAATTAATCATACCTTTCGATTCATCTTGACTAGACAAATCGAATGGTATTATTTTTATTCAAATTGGATCACTGGAAATCGAGATATACAATGAACATGTACATCATAAATTGATCGATTCATTTTTTTGGCGATCAATTTCTAAATTGATCGACAAATATGAATTAGGACATGCATGTAATACGTCTAGTCGCTAGCGCTAGTGATCCAATTTGAGTGAAAATACTATCGCTATCATCCGATTTTTCTAATTTAGGCAAATCAAATGGTAGTACTTTGCTCAAATTGGATCACTAGATGTCAAGATATTATGTCACCAAGTGAATGATTCATTGTATTGGGGCATGAAAATTTATAATGCACAATATAGAAGCTCTACCAATCTATAAAAGTACATGTGTCAACGATCAGCATTTGTAATGTTCTTTGTGCTCGGAAAATTTTGGTACATTACACATGATCTATGGAAAGTTAAGGGGTATGTTACTTCCGATTAGAAAAAAGTACGTTCATGTATTATGCTCCAATTTTAGAAATTATTTATTTTACTCGTTAAGCTCTAACGTGATTTGCTTTGAATAACGTAATGATTTCAACACAACTTCGCGTTTATATTCATTATATCGTTTAAATTTATTTTCTTTATGATCCCACTCTAACGTAATGGTCCGCCCAACCAGATTGCTTTATGGATTGTTCCAAAACTTTCTTTCGCAAAATATTCAACGTTTGTGAGTCTTTCAAATGGGATCCATTCAAAATTCTTTTAATTTCCATGCATTATTTTATTAGACCATCGATATCCTTATTTCCGCTAGACCATTTAGATTTATAAAGATAAGCGAAACATTCTGTACAGTGATCATTGTTTGACAACGGGCACATTTACTACATTCCATTCTTATAAAAATGTTTTTAGTGAATAGTTAAATTTTCAAAATCAATAATATAATGGCGGAAGAGGGTATTGTGGCGAAGTTAGATATCTCAATATTAGTCTTTTAAATCTACTTCTGAGTACTAAACAAATATACGGAGAAATATGTTTTACACATATTTACCTATTACTCGGAAGTATTGGTTTACTATAGAGCCCGCCACTCCCCTAGGTAAGATGTGACTCTATATATTACATAAGACACTGTTAGTACCCCATCCCCATAGGATATTACGTATATCTGTCACAGTTAGTAACAAAGTGCAGACAAAAAAAGGGGCAGATAATGCGATTCCAATCCCGATGCCGACCATCCGATCTACCCCTTAAATTAAGATGCGAACTGTTTCGCATAAAAGCATTGCCATCTGCTTTCATTGTTGTGCCCGAAACAGAAGAACATTTGCTTTACATTTAACTTTATAACAATGAATTAGAAATTTAATCGACATTTAATTGACTTGCAAAGTAAAATCAATAACAAAGAACTTTTTGTGAGTCATTTTTGCATTTTATTAAGTTCTGAGAAACCATATTTACATTGTTCACAATCAAATTTAGGCAAACAACCCGCATACATTGACTCAACGCGGTGACTGAATGATAATTTCTTTGCATAACAAAAACTGAAAGTTATAGATATTAATATATTAGTGCTTTTCGAGTCATTAATATTTCCTTATGAATACATCAATACTCTTCATTGTAAAATACGTAGTATGATTATTTGCAGAATAACCACGACATTATTTTAAACAATATAAATAAAGACAAGTCTATCTTTCTGCAAAATGAATATTTATAAAAGACACGCCTTTATGCTAGGTAGAATGTTAAGACGCGCACTCAATCCGTAATTTCTTTTTATCCGAATTTCATACTTCATTAACTATATTTCAATAGAAGATTTATATAATGGCATTAAAACAACAAACTCAAACATCATCAAATAAAATTGAAAACAACAACAATAATATCCGTATCAAAAGCAACCTTCGGGAATGCAACACCAACGAAATAGATACTACGGGGAAAAGGTTCCTCTTTCAAGTTCGAGGTGCATCTTATCCTCCAATACGTCGTACTCGTAGCAATTTAAAAAACTCGACAAATTGTAAATCTTGTAATCAGAATTGTCAATACATTGATAGTTTGGAAGCGAGATTGAGCGACTTATATTTAACTGTTGACAAATTTAGTAGAGTCAAAGTGATAACAAACAGTTTTGAAAAAGAAAAATACGATTTTTCAAATATGGTATGTTTAAATTTGATTTGGTTGTGAAGAAAAATATATTGAAGTTTTAATTTCTATTATTTGCTGCTTGTAGGATATCGAAGTGCTTTTAAATATATCACAAAATATTCGGCTGTAAATTTGACGAACTCCTATACAGGTATAATTCTTAAAGCGAGCAAATTATTCAATTAGAAGTTGTATGAGACCCAGGGATTCTATATTTAATGTGACGATGTAAAAAAACTTCATTTGGATAGATGTTTAAACTTAACCATCTGATTACTTTTAAATATGCATTATATATAATTTATATACGTATTATAAACTTTACAATCTTATTACTTCCTTTTATACATACTCAACGAAGCATAATATTAAGAATCTGTAATATCGCAAAGCATGATTATAATTGTATTTCTCAACGGGCTAAAGAACAATCAACACATCTTTCTGTATTATACGTATAAATTTATACTTATCGTTATATTTACTTTTACTTTAATGCTCTTGACTTTCTAGACAAATAAACTTTAATATCAAAAGCAAAAACTATATATTTGGGATATTTTATGCGCAAAGTAAATAAATTGAAACAGTGTGAGTCACTTAGTCACACAGTTTATATGACTAAGTGATTCGATAATTTCTTAATATTGAGTAAAGAATCGCATATTAAAAGCTTACCATTTGCGAAAAATCAGGAGAGACGATATAATCGTTCCTAGTTAAATTCGAGCTCTGATTTTTGCCGCGTACTGCATTAGATATAATTATAAATTTGGGCTTCGAGTTTATCGTTAGGATTTGGGTAATGAATAAACCTGCAATTCGGTAAAAGAAGACATCGATATCGATCAATATCGCGTAATTATACGTGTATTATGTTCATTTTGCTATTGTGTCATCCAATAATGTAAATAAACAAATAATTCAAATAATTCGATTTTTATTAATACAGTTGTTATAGCCTTATGGAGTTGATATTGTTACCGCCAGTGATCAAACTTCTCCGACTACGACTTTTTGGAGAGAAAAACGACAGAGGAGATCGCCAACGCCGATGAATGTACGTGTCTACAATGCTGCTGGTTTCCAAATCCGGTAGATTTTCAGCAAACAGCCTCTACGACAGCATCCAAAGAACTCCCACAATTCTTTAAAATATGATGTCCAGCAAAAAAGTGAATTTTTTAATGCCCCATGATAGGGATAGGAATCGATTCTCTAGAATTGATTAATTTTATAGAATCGAGGAAATCGATTAAAATTTGTGATCGATTTTAAAGACAAAATCGATTAATAACGATTAATGATCATGATAACGATAATGTATAAATTGTGTATGTGAAAACATACGTACATGCAATTGGAAAAACATGCAAATAACGCACGCACTCTGCCATTCAACAAAAATGTTAATATTGATAATAACCATTGCCAATATAAAGTTTAATAACTCTGATAGTGATACTAATGCCAAAAGTACTGATATTGATCAGAATCTCAATCTGATGATAATACTTCAATTGCTTCTATCTCTATGAATTCAACTAATCAAAGTACAACTTCAACTATCCCAATGAAAAGGGAAAAATTCAACATGCAATGAAAAACAAAACCAAATACCAGTTATGACATCACCGTCATCATCGTCGCACTTTGTGCTCGAGAATCGATTTTGGGTCGAAAATCGATTCCTATCTCTATATCCAATTCTTTTACAACTTGCACGCAACTATTTGACAATTCCTGCCACATCAGTTCCATTGAATATCTATTTTCAGATGTGGGAAACTTAATTACACATGAACGAAATCAATTAAATAGCTGTTTTGTAGAACAGATCTATTTGAGAATCGATTTTGGGTTGAGAATCGATTCTCAAATTGAAAATCGATTAATCGAATTTATTTAAAGATTAATCGAAATTATTAATCGAAATTATTAATCGATTTTAGAATCGATTCTGGGTTGAGAATCGATTCCTATCCCTTGCCCATGATACCCTTGTTCCAATTTAAACGCCTCTCGAAGAATCCTTCCAGCACCACCGTGGATAATTAGTGTAGCTCCATGATTGATGGTTTCCTTTTTTTCCTTTGAGTTATTAGTTTAATAGAACTCAAAAGAATGTAATTATAAGCGAATAAAAATTATTTTTAGTTCTGACATAATGATAATTTTTGAGGCAATATTGCTATCGTTATTTTTTTTATCAAGATATTCATGTTATTTCCCCGATATAGTTTCTTTTTGAACAAATATGATCGACTGAGATACTGTTGCGTGTTACTATTTTGATTGGTAGAAGAGGGTTTTTACACAACCGGGTGAGAGCTAAACTGAATTATCTACGGACAAAGGGTCTCTTTGGCGTTCTAAAGGCTTCCTGCGACGACTTGTACGCAAATCGACGTTGAAAGGTAAAGGAGGGGGCGAAAATAATAATATTATGATAAAGAAAAGGGGAATTTTCCAAAATCAAACTAACAATCACAACACAATAGGACTTATTGATACGGCCTATTCAGCCAAGCAATTCAACAGAACTTATTGATGCGGCCTGGACAAAGAAAAATAACAATCAAAACAACAATAACGATAACTCGATTGACGGCTTATTTAGAGTGGAGAAGCATCCACTACTTGCAACTTCTCACAAGGTTTGATGATGACCAGGATAATAAAATAATAGTGTATTCACAAGTAATATTATTATTACACGTAAGAACTTTGTTATTTTATTTGATCAAAGCATGTCTTTCACAGACTCATTACACTTCTTCTATTTTACAATTTTCGGATTACTACGCTAATTCTAAGGTTAGTATTTCTTTGGTTGTGTTTCTTCTAGAAAGAATTGAACAATTGTTTCTCTGCTATAGATAATCGTCTTCTTCCAGATCTAGAAATTGATTGTCATGAATTACATGCATATAAGTACCCGGATATAGACACATTGGATTTTGTGTCATTGGAGTTTGTGTCATTGGAGTTTGTGTCATTGAAGTTTGTGTCATTGGAGTTGTGACATTGGATTTTGTGTCATTGGAGTACATGCATGTAAAAAGGAATTAGATGCATTAATATCAGAATATCGTTCCTTTTTGGGACAACGTATCGGTATAGCAGGTGGTTAGTACATGTAGTCTAAAATATGTTTTCCAGATACTTGTAAATATCTTTTATTGTGGAGTGCAACTTTATATAAATACATTGTCTTTTCAAGAGTTTTTTTTATCCAAATTTGCACTTATAAGAAATTAATTATCTAAAAATGACTAAACTCGGCACTAATTACGAATATTTA
>CAJVPL010000359.1:0-29084 GCA_910591945.1 Ambispora gerdemannii
CATTGGCTAAAATTGAAAGTTCAAGGATCTACAAAGATCTACTTGTGTGTAACCAATTCATTTAGTCTCGTTGTATATTGAATTTTGTGGTTCGAGCTGAATATTATTTTGTTATCGTCGCTCGAAAAAAATGGCTGCATCTAATTCAACACAGCCAAGAAGTGCAGCTGAAGCTCTTGCACGGATAGAACAAGAGAGATCTGCTGCGCCGATAATACCGCAAATTGATTATTCAGTACACGAATTGGAAGATGGAACTCGTGTTTCCACACACGACAGGTAAGAACGGAAGAAAGATGGGTCGTGTAGCTTAGTTCATTTGGCGCATGCAAATTGCCGTGATTGTTCTTTAAAATTACATGGCTACATAGAAAAGCTTGAATTTTTCACAAATGTAGATTGTGTAAAGAAGTTCAGGCACCCGCTGTCAAGGTTCCTACACCCGAGGAATTCTTTTCAAAAGAGGATCCTAATAAACCAGACATTGTGTTTTTGAAGAATCATTTTTATCGTGAAGGAAGAATTACCGAAGAGCAAGCACTTTACATTATAAAACAAGGCACTGAGATATTAAAGAGGGAGCCAAACTTGTTAGAAGTAGATGCTCCAATTACAGGTAGAAACCATTTACTAAATTAAATAGAGCAATAGGAGTAATCGAAATTTTTAATTATTTAAATGTTCACATATCAAGAAGCTATTATAAAAATTCTTATTACACTAACAAGATATTCTGTTTTTTGCGCTAATGCTTTTATCAAGTATGCGGTGATATTCATGGACAATATTATGACTTGATGAAGCTTTTCGAAGTTGGTGGTAATCCAGCTGATACTCGTTACCTTTTTTTGGGAGATTACGTGGACAGGGGATATTTTTCAATCGAAGTAAATGATTATGATTTTCGAATTCCTTTTATCATTCGTTTATTTTTCCTTTGAGTTTGTTAATTACTAAATTTCTGATTTTTACTCAAGTGTGTTTTATATTTGTGGTCGCTGAAAATATGGTACCCTGATACATTGTTCTTACTACGTGGAAACCATGAATGTCGTCATTTAACAGATTACTTTACTTTTAAATTGGAATGTGAGTTTCTGTTGTTTTTCGTATCATCACAAAAAAATAATCAGTAGAATTAATCTTTTTTTTCATATTTTTTTTTACTTCAGGTAAACACAAGTATTCTGAAGTGGTTTATGACGCGTGTATGGATTCATTTTGTGCACTTCCTCTTGCCGCTGTAATGAATAAACAATTCTTATGTATTCATGGTGGTTTATCTCCGGAGCTGAATACGCTAGATGATTTGCGCGATGTAAGTAATTTTTTATTGGTTATTTATTTCTAGTGCAGTATTCACTAATGTCAAACAACAACTACAGATAAATCGTTTCAGAGAGCCACCAACCCATGGACTAATGTGTGACTTGTTATGGGCCGATCCACTCGAGGAATTCGGTCAGGAGAAGAATAACGAATGTTTCTTACATAATAATGTTCGAGGATGTTCTTATTTCTTTAGGTGGGATTTTTTGGAGACGGTAGTACTAATATTGTTGCTGCTTTTCTGGTGTTTGTATACTTGACTTAATTCAAATTTATTTATTATTATAATCTAATAATAGTTACCACGCAGCATGCGCTTTTCTGGAAAAAAATAGTCTATTATCGATTATTCGTGCACATGAAGCTCAAGATGCAGGGTAAGAATTTGCTTGGCTTTTTTTTTTACATACCAAAGATAGAATTGTATTTCTCTTAATATTTATTTACATTCACTGAAGATATCGAATGTATCGAAAGACAAAAACTACCGGATTCCCTTCAGTCATGACTATATTTTCAGCACCAAACTATTTGGACGTTTACAACAACAAAGGTTTGTCACATCTCACCTACTCATATATATATATATATACGTGGATACTTGAAATTTCATTTATTTTCTTTATTGTCATTGCTGGTTATCATTGTTATTAATTAAAAGGAAGAGAGGAGACAAGGAATCACAAAATATATTTTTGCTAAATAAAGCTCTGTTTCTTAGCGGCCGTTTTGAAATACGAGAATAACGTGATGAACATCCGACAATTCAATTGCACCCCACATCCATATTGGCTACCGAATTTCATGGATGTGTTTACTTGGTCTTTGCCGTTTGTTGGTGAAAAAAGTTTGTATTTCTTTCTAATGATTAGAGAGATTATTTTAGCATATTCGCGATATTTGTGGCGTGAATTTATATTGTAAATTATATTTATGTATGTGTATATTTATGTATTGTAGTTACAGATATGCTCTTAGTCATAATGAGTATTTGCAGTAAAGAAGAGCTGGAAGATGACGAATTAGAGGATAGTGTAGAAGATGATGGGCCAAGGTCGCCGGGTAAAAATATTTTATTATAACATAAAAATTCATACGGAGTTGTTAGGTGTTGGATTTCAGTAGAGTTAACACACATAACTTTTAATATAAAAGAGCCTTCATTGACTGATGGCGCAGAAAGACGCCAAGTGATCAAGAACAAGATTTTGGCCGTTGGTAAAATGGCCAGGGTTTTTTCCGTTCTTAGGTGAGTTATTTTCATTTTCGTGATTTGTTAGTGATGTTGATCATTAATCTCATCCGGTAGTAAATTTTATTTTTGATAATAAAAATAGAGAGGAATCTGAACGTGTTATGGAACTGAGGAATGTTACGGGAACAGGAAAGTTACCGTACGGTACATTGGCTTTGGGTGCGGAAGGGATCAAAAAAGGTATGTTCTTTTGGCATTTTATCTAACTAATTGTTATCCTAATTTCTTTTTATATTAATTATAATCTCTGTATCATCTTCGTAATAATAGCAATTACCTCATTCGAAGAAGCTCGAAAATCCGACCTTGAGAACGAACGTTTTCCGCCAACCCGCGGAGAACAGGATGCCATCTCCGAAGCAAAACAACAAAAAGCAATCGCTCGAGCTGTCGAGGAGGTGAATCAAGATAGAGAGCTTAACGAGGTGGCCGAAGTTTATGTAAAAGAGGACGAAAAAAGGAGAAGTCTAAAGAGTCTTTCGGAGTATAAGGGAGAAGAACATTAAGGGGGAACTGGCTTATTTATTTTTTTTGGTCGATTTGGATCGATGGCTTGATAAACGATTAATGTTGGTGCAATTATAATTAATGTTAGGAAGTCAGTCGATTGTGGTTCGGTTTTCGTATGAAAAAAATGGAAATTAGTAGTAATTAATTAGCAGCATTGATGGCGAGAAAAAAAGACGCAAAGAGGCAACAAGAGTTTATATGCTATGCGATGTAGACTGTCACATTATTTCTGAATTCTCGTTACGATTTTGAACTTTTACTTAAATTATTCATATTATTTTTGGATGATGTCATTATTCTTCTGTATTCGAGCTTGAGCGGTTTTCATTCATACACATACACACATACATACATACATACACACATACACACATACATACACACGAGCGCACATACACACTTTCATCTTGTTTTTAACAATTAGCTCATTTGATGAATGAATCTGTTACATGTATCACTTGATCATCGACATGCTCATTATCGTTATTGCCATCAGGTTGGACAAAAGAGAATTTATTTTGACCCCGCTAACTCCCGCGCCCATCTGCATGAATAGTTGTTAGTATATATTTCTATTTATCAACCTACGGTCTGCATCATCAACAATAATAGATTTTCATGCAATTTCCTAAAAAGAGGCGCAATCGATCCTATATATTCGCTCAGTAAAAATACTTGTTCGCATTATCATTATCGTTATTCATAATTCAATTCGATACAATTCAATAATGAGTGAAAGTATCCTTTCTGTAAAAATTCGAGAAGCAACCACGAGGCAGCAACCGAAACCCCATATTGCATACGAAGTAGAAATTCGCGCAGCAGTTCGTACATGGGCAGTCTGGAAACGATTCAGCGAATTCGAAGATCTCAACAAAAAGTTTCTTCGACTATTCCCCAATCACCCACCCCCCGTCGACCTGCCTGTAAAACACTTTTTCCAGTCGACACTCGGGAACCCGGTGTTAGTGGAGGAACGTAAACGTGGACTCGAAGACTACCTGCAGGCGATACAGACAGACCCTGATGACCGGTGGCGCGAGACTGACGAATGGAAGGAGTTTTTGGCGATACCGACCGGACGTCCGTTAGATGCTAGTACAATGTACACGTCGGAAAGCTGGTTGGACGAGTATAATCAGGTGCAGGCTGTTGCTCGCGATATACGCACATTATTGAACCGTCGTGAGACGCATATTTCTAGAAATGAAGTGCAAGCTTCACATAATTGTGGTGTACAAGCAAAGAAAAATTTAACGACTCTTAATACACGAGTAATACAACTTGATGCCGGTCTGCAAGGTCTAGCAAAAGGTTCTGGCCGAGATGGACATGTAATGCTGGAGGGTGAGCTACGACGAAGAATGGACATGTTGAACGATTTGAAAAATCAAAAAGAAACTTTGACGAAACTTGTGTTAGCCAATCGGCCAGACATCACCAAATCCTCGTCACAAGCTAGCAACGTTGATCGTAGTGTACTGTTCCGACAACCAGAAGTATCATCCGCTCGCCAACAACTGCCTCGAACTGCTTCCGGTTCAATTATGACCAATATTACTGCTAGCAGTAATAGTAGCATTGTTTCCTCAAATAGTAAACCCAACGTTTCCTCGAGACGTGTCTTTGGGAATACGACTGCCAAGATGCCCAGCGAGACTGAGCAAACACGAGGGCTTGATAACGAAGGACTGCTGCAATTGCAACAGCAGACTATGCAAGATCAAGATCTTCATGTCGAGCAGTTTAGTGCAATGTTGAGCCGACAAAAGCATATTGGATTAGCTATTTCGGACGAGTTAGACATGCAGAATGGTATGTTGGATGAGTTAAACGGTCAAACTGAAATGATTGGCGATAAATTGCGATATAGTCAACGAAAGATTGCTAATATTCATTGAGGTGTCTGTTTCTTGCTTTTTTTCGTTGGGTCACAAAGTTGTAGATTTATTTATATAATTAACATTTTAAAAATCATCAACATTAATGTGCATTATTGTGTGTATATATGCGTACAGGAGAAAAGAACGATGGTGAATTCTCTACTCCGATTTTATTTTTTTCACTACACTCAATTATTATCTTTATTTTCATTTAACATTTTATCTTACATATATGCTATATAACATCTCGAGTACATTTTTGACATACGCACACATTTATTCGCCTAAACTGTAATTATTGTTCAATACACCAAATAGATATGAATTTGAAATTTGATGGATGGCTTTTGTTGCTCGTGTAATTTGTGATTCGTACTATCATTATTAGATTATAAATGATTTCTGATCGAAATAATTCCAAAAATCAATCTACACTAATCATTATTATTACATATATAATCAAAAAGTTGCACCTTTTAGCGTCCACGTAGTCATACGTGTATAAATAAATTATATCTACTTGCTCACAAACAACATATCTTCAGCACTATCTTCTCTCGCTTCTTCACACTCCTCCCCATACAAAACTTTCAACGCCTTTACATATTTCGGGAGTTTATAAAACTCGCCTAACCGAAATTGCATCAGATCGAAACTTATGCCGATACGATTGTGCGCGTCGGTGAATACCGGTACTTTGGGGTAACGCTGGCTAAAGTGGGTGAATAGTGTCGATTGCGCATTCATCCTGAAATTATTAATCGAACACCAGCGTAACAATATATTCAGAATCGAGACGAATAATGATTGATGTAAATTAATTAAATCAAGAGATTAAGCATACCTTTCGCTCACTTTTACTGCCTCGCTGGTAGTACAATGTCGTTTTCCGAGTGCATCCTCAATCAAGTCGTTTTCGAAGGTAGCTTCATGAATTAATAGTGTTGCGTTCTTGCCTACTCTAATCAGATTATCACATGGTCGAGTATCGCCCGAATAACTAAAAAAAAGGATAGGATTCATTTATAATAAATATTATTACCACCATTGTTAACAAGAAACAAAAAAATACACGTACACAAGTTTCCACCCATTCAAATGTTGCAAACTGATCCCATATGCAGATGGGCAATGAATCACCTCAACGGAAGTGATATCTTTCAATCCTAAGTCCGTTTTTAGGTTCTCTACTCTGAAAAAACCAAACATTAATAATAAAATCCATGAAAAAATGGTTATTTATTTAATCCAATAACAGAAAAAAAAGAAATGGATTACTTTTTGTTATTATAGGAACGGCGGTTTGGCAATATTTCTCTATTATCGATGAATTGCATTCTAGGAAATCCAAAGTACTCGATGTCGTTATACTCGTCTAACCATTTTAATAGACGCCCGGGGGCGACAATAGATAACCTAGAGTCAGGATTGCCTTTGTTAAGCTTTGTGATATGAATGTTATTAATTATAATTATATCATGGAAAAGTAACATGAAAATAAATAGAACCAAAAAATTTGAACGAAAAATACCTCATTCCATTTCGTTAAAATTCGCATAGTCCCTAAATGGTGATCAGCGTGCAAATGAGAAATGAAAATACATTTTAGTCCTTTAATACATTCCTCTAGCGTCATCATCCCATCATACGATTTTCTGCTTAATGGACCAAAAAGTCTTATCAATGTGCCATATGTTCCTTCGCCTACATCTAAAAGAACAGAGCCATACTTTGGGATAGTTATCAGGTTGCCGCTGACTATATTATTTTATACAATAATTATTGATATTATTGGACAATTAATTCATCAGATCATTATATTATTTATGATCAGTATTGAGAAATACAAAAAGTACCATTTCGATATTTCGATGGAGCACTCGATCCGGTTCCGAGTGTCGTCACGGTAACATCGTGTCCCGGTATATTTGTGGGAGGCATCTTATTCGTGTCAAATTCTTCTCTTAGCTGTTGAGCAATAGCGAGATATTCTCTAAGGTAATTTACAGATTTTATGACGGGTGATTGTGGATCTTGGAGATCGAATAGCGGAGGTATTTGAGTGGCATCTAACTTGGGTTTTGGTTCCATATCGTAGACTAACAGAGGAGCAGATGTGGCGAATTTTTGTGGCAAGTCTGGAACTGGGTGAAACCGCCTTTTGTCAACATTACGATCATCTCATCAAATAAATACAATTTTAAAAAAAAAGGTTTTATATAATAGTAAATGAATCAAAAATACCTTCTTTGAAGTCCTTTAACGGTTCATTTGAATAGAAAGGAATCCGAAAGTGCGTAGGATCCAGTTTCGACAATTTATATTGACTTTTACCGGCGTAATTAAATATCAATCGTTGTGGACAGTACTCTTCATTGGCAATAATATGCTTTTAATATCACAAAATAAATCTTTCTTTATTTATTTATTTATCTATTTATTTCAAGAACTAGAATAATTCATACTTAAGAAAGTACAAGGCACCTACCTGAGTATTTTCTCCAAACTTCTTCATCCACGTTCTATAACGCTCGTCCTCCAACACGCCGTTGCCCAACATATGAATCACGACACCCGGTTCCATCTCTTCTTCAGATGTTTGATGTGGGGATAAATCTCGATTCGCGATAAGTGATGGTATATAGTCCACCGAGGGTATATCTACTATAATAAATATCTTAATAAACAGACAAGCATGAATTTGGCGACCATTATCATTTTTGTTTATTTTATCGAATTTAAAAGAAAAAGCTCTTACAAATCCGCCACGCGCACCGCTCAATACTTGATGTGGATGCACAATGCTACCATCCGGTGCAGTTACTGAAGTTCCATTAACCAGCCGGGCTAATAAAGTAATAAGTGCATTAATTCATTGTTTCAGTTATTCGATATCCAACTCGTGATAATAAACAATTGAAAAAAAAAGACCAACCATACAGCGGGCCAGGAGGTAATCCAAGAGCCTTTGCAGCTTGTGGATTAAATTTTCCTTTATAATCCGGGCCTTTACATATGTACGCGACAGACGTCGATGATTTTCTGGCTTTTGGTAATCGTTGAGAAAAAAGCTCGCGACGTTGATCACTCAAACTTTTCTCAGAGTTTATGTTTGTTGATGACGATGTAGCTGCAGTTTCCCCAATAGTAATAGTCTCTTCTTTTGAAGGTATTTCGAACACAGCCTCTTCTTCTCTGCGTCTTTTTTTTGGTTGTTGACCGGTGTTTTGTCGTTGACTCTGATTAAACATTAACGACAACACTTTCTTTTTATATTCCAACGAAGAAGATTTTTGTTGTTCTGAATGCTCTAATGATGCTGAGTCATGCGACCTTTTTTGTGGTAAGGAGATCTCTGCTGTAGACGATGACGAATCATTATCGTATTTAATTGATTGATGCAAACTTTCGGGGCAGAGTAAAACCGCTTTGATAGCCAGATTATCGTCTTTGAATTCCATTCCGTCTTCCGGAAATTCAAGAGTCTCAACTGACATTGTTGATCTAAAATTTAGTCCATTTATTAATTAATATTGCTTTTTCGCGTTGGATTGTTATTCACTACAATACCTTACTATAAAACTTCGCGTGGCCACGAGAAAATGCGTCAGATTTTCACCACCGAGTATCCTAGCGTTTGGAATTCCCGCGTCTGCCATACTTAGCAGCATGCCTGTTAGATTCATTCATTGATTCATAAAGTTAAAATAACATTGATAATGTAAATATTATAATCTCAAAATTTATAAGCTAAAAATAAAAATTTTTTCATAACAAATTACGGTAATCAGCATTAAGCAAATTGCGCACATGATAACCCAAAGATTAATAATTATAGAAAATCAACAATTCACTTAAGGCTGACGCGTTAATGGTATTTTTAATGATGAAAACTACCTGGAAGCCCACCCAACGTCTCCCAAACAACACGAGTCGTGAAAATATTCTGCAACTTCGGTAGCCGCACTTTGTTCTCCAGGCATACTCGCTGCGTGCCCTCTCCACAGTTGAAAAGATACCGTTGTGGGGCACGTGTATCAAAATGAACTATTACTGAGGGTGTGGTGTCTGGAGTCGCACACCCCAGTATTTGTATATATGATTTCATTTGACGAACGGGCGTATATAAGCAACCAATATTACAACAACCAACACCACTGCCCAGCGAAAGTGGGTTTTGAAGTGTTGTTGGTTTTACGACGGCAAGTCGCCGAAAAATGAGACGAGCTATGAACACCAGTATGAATGATCTAACGAGTTAACGAGTTAATTGTGGAAGACACGTATTTACTTGACGTTAAAAGTTTAGAAAAAATATTCGAGTGATGGAATTAAACAGCCAATTAAATTGACAGAAATGTTAAACGACATTGTCCTAAAAAAATTAACCAATCAAATTGATCTTTTGATCGAATATATACGCACTAACCAATTATATCGTTTTGATTTCCCAAATTTCACCCAATCACCTATCACCTTTATTTGAGTGATCCGAACTAGAAATGAACAGGGCTAGTAGTGTTGAGCGAATTTTTCCCTTTATTCTTCAAAGAAACTATACTTTATTTTATATCTATAATAACTGCTTTACACCTATTATAAATTCAAATTCCCTAAACTCGCAGAATAATCTCGGACACGCAACACAATTATCTTATCTTCCACACACTACCACCATCCACACAATGATAAAGCGTAATGTGAGCCCAACCGAAACGAACAAGTATTCTAACAAGAAAGCGAAAACATCCCCAAAAGAAACAAACACAACTCAAACTTTCCTGTCTGCCTGGGTCAAACCTTCTCCCGCGAAGGACGCGTCTTTTGAGGAAAAAGACTCGAAAAAACCCGCGTTAAGTTTCGAGACAGTCACCAAAGGCCTTGACGGTGATAAAAAAGAATTGTTGAAATTGGAAGCTGAGACTATGGACGGGGAATGGTTGAGAGCGTTGGGTGTCGAATTAAAGAAACCTTACTTTCTTCAGGTATTTAATACATCAATGCTGATACAAAAAAAAAACGCGTAAAAACGCGTGATAAATGACTAATATTGAAATTCCAATAATAGTTGAAAAAGTTTCTGAAGGGTGAAAAAGAAAGTAATAAAACCGTATTTCCACCTGGTATGACACGACGACAATAGATATCCTTCATCTTTTAACTTGTGAAACTGAAGTATCGAATATTTTTTAATGCTGTACAGAACGAGACATATACAGCTGGTCAAGATATACTCCCTTATCAAACGTGAAAGTTGTGATCGTTGGCCAAGGTGAATGTTGCTTTGACATATTTATTTTTGCATTCCTCAGGTGAATAAATGAAATAATCAAATCATTCTCTTTTACTCAGATCCTTACCACGACATCGGACAAGCTCATGGCAAATAAATGACTTTTCTCGAATGATAGCAATAATTATAGCACATTTTATTCGTATCGTGTTGTACTAACTAATACATGTTCTCGTATTATGATTAGGATTATGCTTCAGCGTACAAAACGGGGTACGATGCCCGCCATCTCTTCTCAACATCTACAAAGCACTAAAAATTGATTTTCCGTCATTTGAGATCCCAAAGCATGGGTACTTCAATTCTATCCATTTTGTCATGATTATTGTTGCTATTAACAAATCGATCGACTCATCACTCCAATAATAAAAACAGAAACCTCGAGAACTGGGCAAAAGAAGGCGTTCTCCTATTGAATGCTTCATTAACCGTTCGTGCTCACGATGCAGCAAGTCATAGTAATAAAGGATGGGAGAAATTTACTGGTTTGTATTAGTGTTTTAGTGATTAATTAATGATGATGACGAGGATATTTCTAAAATATCAAATTTTTTCTGCTTAATAATTAATTTTAGATGCGATAATTCAGTATCTCAACGAAAAGAAAAACAACATAGTGTTTATGCTATGGGGTGCACACGCTCAAAAGAAAGGCAAAAATATAAACAAAGTAAAATAGTTATTAGAAATGATCAATTGTTTTTCCATATTAATCACAATTTATCTATTTCCGCAACAAAATTTATAGTCTAAACATCTTGTGCTCACAGCGGCTCATCCATCTCCACTATCAGCACATCATGGATTCTTCGAATGTCATCACTGGTCAAAAGCTAACGAATTTTTAAAAAACCGCGGTAGAAATCCAATTAATTGGAATTGTTTAGCAAATTCACAGGTTTTCGATTTTGCTACTACCACTACCACTACCACACCAACTACTATTAATGCCAATGTCGGTGCCAAAATCACTCCTACCCCTACTACCACGACCGCCGTTAATTCGGAACTTGAGGTTCAAAGTAGTAAAGCTGCTGCCGACATCACTCTTACCGCTCCTACCCCTACTACCACGACCGCCGCTAATTCTGAACTCGAGGTGCAAAGTAGTAAAGCTGCTGCCAATGAAGCTTCAGCTATCGAGGATAATAAATCTGAATGATTATTATATTCTAACGGGTGAATTATATTGATATTAATAACTTTTTTATTTTTTTTGTATTTTCTAAATAATACGTTAATAAATAATATTTTAATAAATATGTATCATATGATCGACTAATTGCTCGAGGTCAACTACTAAATCCTCTTGCAAAACGGTTTTTTTGATAATCTATATTACTACATAATCACATGTCATATAATCACATCATATTAAAACCTTTTTACAATCACCGCCTTAAAAACAATCTCATGACAATTATATTAAAAAATCTATACAATCACACTTTCAAATTTTTGATTATATGGAGATCACAACTAATCAAAAAGAAATATTTTTTGACCCATCGGATCGCTTAAAATTCACTGGATTTATGAGCGTGAAACACAATCAAATCTCTTTTACCAAACTTGACAATGTCTAAAATTCAAAGTCAAATAATCTGAAATATGTGCACTAATTAAACTTTTATGTGTTTATATTATACAGCGATAGAACAATAATTGTAATAATTTATGTGCAAAATGGTCGTGATTCTAAAAATTTACGGTCTTTCTATAGACGTTAGGTGAATAATATTGTTTGATCCAGATATGTACGCCTAAGACCGTTCGATTCTCTGTTATTGCTGGCGCAGTAATAACGACAATATTTTTATTCTCTGTTATTGTTGGCGCAGTAATACAAGAACGTCATTGTTGGTCACGAACATACTATTAAGATTAAGATGATCATTTTCTAGGGAATTTTGTAAAAATTTATTCTACGGATGTTTAACTCCGGAACCTACTTATCGTTATTATGACAATAACACACAACTGCGGCTCATTTAAGATGGTTAAGGCGGTTGGTTAGTTTGCCTTGTGCAATATCTATATAACGGCCAACTATACGCCAACTTTACACCATACTTTTGTTAAAAATATTTCAAAAATTACTGTTTTCAGAGTAATTATTAATTGATAAAGCAACTACCTCACTAAGATCCCCACAAGTAAATACCCATAAGAAACTACCAAAAAAAATGTCCGAGATTGAACATTATGAACCTTATAAACGACCTGGCTACGGGACCAAGGGTCGTGCGGCCGTATATCGCGTCAACTACTTTGAATTGAAAAAACTTCCAAAAAAGGCAACATCGATCAAATATGCGGTCGAAATCACGAAGCCTTTTATTACTGCAACAACTGGAAGAGCTTCCAATACGCCACGAGAGCAAACACCTCTGAAATTAGAAATCAAGCGTAAAGTGTTTAGAGAGTTGGAAAGGAAAAAGGGAAAAGAATTGTTCCAAAACGTTTCATACTTTTTCGATGGCAATAACACGTTGTACTCCGATAAAAACGTCAATATAAAAACCAACGTCTTCAGGAGCTCGGTGTTGCTCAATGATGATCATGATGCGCATGGCAGGCCGAATGAGTTCCTGGTGCAAATTTTCTTGTTGCAAGATCCGCTTAATCTCAACGAACTCGATACCTACATACAAGGAAAAACTTTTAGTTGGGATTTCTTCAATATGGATAGTTTGAAAGCCCTTAATGATTTGATGCATACCACCCCCGCCTCCAGATATGTCCAATTTAAAGATTTGATTTTGGATCCGAATACTCGTAAATCTTTAGGTGGCGGTATGGAGTTGTGGGCAGGTTTCTTCGAGAGTGTTCGTCCTGGGGAAAATGCACTCTTTGTAAATGTGAATCGTGCTCACTCTGTATTCTACGAAAAAAAAGATTTGGTTACGTTCTTGCGTGAATATCTTAAGCTTAGTGATTTACCTGCAACCTTCAGCAGAGAACAACGAGATAGAATCAACAGTGCCCTTGCCAAATTGAGAGTCAGACCATTACATCGACCAAATGTCAAAAATAGCCAATCAATTGAGTGTATTTCGTCAAAGAAGGCAGTAGAACATACATTTCCGCTTAGTGAGACGGGAGAAACTACAAATGTAAAGGAATATTTCAAAAAACATTATAAGATAGAGCTTAAATACCCTCATGTAGTAGAAATGCAAAAAAAGCCAGAAGTTTGGCCACTTGAATGCTGTGAGATTGTCCCTGGACAACGCGTTGCGCTGAAAAATCTTAATGGCGAGCAAATCGCAAAGAACATAACCTTCACCACAGCTCTTCCTAAAACGAATATGGAAACCATCTTGAGAGAAGGTGTCGGTCATATGTTGAATTTCGCTAATGATCAAAAACTTAAGGATTTCGAAGTAGGAGTCGACACTCAAATGGCAGTGGTTCCCGGTCGAATCATGAATTTACCAACTATCACCTATCATTCGTCTTCTAGAGAGGGTCCAAAACTCATACCGAACAATGATGGATCTTGGAATCTTCGTGGACGAAAATTCATCAAAAGCGGTGTTCCATTAAAATACTGGTTTGTCATATGCTGTGTTGAAGAGAGATACTTGCCTCGTCTGGATATCGAAAACTTTATTATTACGTTGGTTAATACTTGCCGTGGTCAAGGAGTGACTATAGACATGGGTAGACCGGAGATCATCTATGTAAACCCACGTGGAGATTTCAAAAAAACAATTCAAAGGGAATACAATAATTCAAGAGAATTCCTTCCTAATAAACCGCAAATGATCTTGTTTCTTCTACCTCCAGAAGCTAAGAGCAATAACAAGAGAGATAAGCAAATGTTTCCAGATAATGTCTATGATCGTCCATTGAATCAGAGCCTCTATCGTGATATAAAATTTATGACCAGTACGGTTCTGGGTTTATTATCGCAATGTATCGTCGCTGACAAGATCCATAAAGGTCCTTCCTACTGCGCAAACGTTGCTTTGAAAATTAATTTGATGCTTGGCGGAACCAATTCAATTCTCGATGTGACTGAAATTTCCGAACTTATAAAAGAACCTGTCATGCTTTTGGGTGCCGACGTTACACATCCGACCAGTGAAAACAACCGTAATTGCCCATCAATTTGTTCAGTTGTCGCTTCAGTTGATCTGCATGGCAGCAGATTTATTGATCAACATCGCGAACAAAAAAGGACGAAAGAAGACTCCAAGGGGGTTAAGAAAAATGTATCTGAAGAGAAAATTTTGGAAATGCAACAAATTGTCAAAGAACTCTTAACAGAATATAAAGAAATTAATCGATGCTTACCTAAAAAAATCGTCATGTATCGTGATGGTGTATCCGAGAGCCAATATAAAATGGTTCTTGAATATGAATTGAAGGCTATTCAAACGGCTTGTAGAGAATTCAAAGACAAAGAGGAAAAAACTTATGATCCTCCAATTACTTTTATCGTCGTTGGTAAAAGACATCATATTCGTGCAAACGCTGAGGACAAAAAAAACACTGATAGAAATGGAAATTGTCTTCCTGGAACGATCATTGATCGAAAGATCATGCATCCGTATCTCTTCGATTTTCTCTTATATTCTCACTCCAGTCTTCAAGGGACATCACGACCAGCACATTGCATCGTGTTATACGATAAAAATAAGTTTGATACCGATACCCTTCAAGAGTTCACATACAAACTCTGTTTTAATTATCAACGTGCGACGCGATCAGTTTCTATTCCTTCTCCAGTATACTATGCGCACTTGTCCGCCAAACACGCACGCACCCACGTATATGAAGGAAAACTTCGACGAGTACATCCAACGCTTGCGAAAGAATTTCCAATGTACTTCATGTGATCACATAATTCCATCGATCTTTCACATCACAAAATCAATCAATCAATCAAATCTAAAAAATTAAACAAAAAAAATATTCTTTCTCTCTTATGATTTCCTTTTATAAACTAAATTATCACAAATTCTACCATATCATAACATCTTTATCATAACATCTTTATTATCCTATATTCAGGAATTTTTACATACTCATACATACTGTAAAATTGTCCTTGCATGTTTATATCATGCTTGTGTACAAATTTTCGTGGGTTTCTTAGTTTTTTTTAACATAGTTTTTATCGCTACTACTCATCTCTTACCAAAACAAATTATATCTATAAAGTATAACAAAGTGGGTTATCGTCCTATATTATATTTTTCTTCAAGTTGTTATTGTTCATCATCTATTGTTTGTTTCTTAACTATATCGAGAATGGATCAATAAATTGACTTTTTTGTGTTTTAATATTATTGTTGTCCGAATGTATTGTCGTTTTGTTGATTGAAATGATAATGAGAAAATGTAATTACTTTAGTATTTCGATGTTCGCAGAGGGGTTAAGAATCATTAGCCAGATGTACTTATTAGTCATACGACGTATAAATTATGCATGTTGACAAAAGCGACGAGCGCAATATGAGATCATAGTGTCGGTACCTTTTTCAAAAGGCTCTTGAGACAAAAGCTCTATTTATCGTTTTGCTAAAGCGATCGTCAATCGACAGATTTGGTAGATTATCAATGTCCTTTGGTCTCACACAATGAGACCAAATAGACAATTCAAATGAATTGTATTTTTTAAAAAGTTGTATTTGGCTTTTATGTCAGCCGTATGGAAATTGGTGCGCTGTCGTACCCGGATATTAATTGATCAATGACCCATTTCCTGTATCCGATTATTGAATTCTACCTTAAATCAACAAATTTATGAGGATTTTTATTTATATGCCTGTATTCATGTAATGTGGCACAACCATTTTCGGAGATTATTGCAGAGCTTTGCGGGCGACATTGACTTGAAACATTTAGGTGGCTGTGCTGACCGTCGTGGAAGTTCGGGCTTTAAGGCATCTCTTTCACTGAAAGAGCTCCATGCATCCAGGTATAGATACAGAATACAGGTGTAGACACATAACAAAAAATCCCTTTTCTATAAAAAGATATTATATATGATCCTTTTTTTGGATCTAAATATTATCCAAAAATCCGTTATATCTGGACTTTATTAATAGATTCATTATAGTTATTATAGACTGTTCTGGACCTCGATCTGTTTGTTATAGCTTTCCCACACGCAAATATATTACATGCATATGTGAAGAATATATATATTTCGGGAAGACTGTCTTTGACATGCAGATCAACTAATGATCAAGCTAAAAATGTGGAAAGGCGAAAGATATTATTTCGTGGGACTGTATATTATCAAAAATATATTATTTACAAAAAATCAAAGCCAAGCTTTGATTATACATATTATATTATATTATATTATATATTATATAGATATAGATATATAGATATGTGCGTAATGAAGAAAGAAACGCGTTTGTGATTTTAAAAATGCAGACTAATGGATCAATGGATTTTTCGTTGGGGAAGGATGAATGAGAAATGGATATGGAAATAAATAAAATAAAATTATACAAAGAATTAGTTCATTCATCGGCTCACAATGGTTAACGGAAAAATTAGATATTCTTTATTAAAATGTATAAGGAACCAATAGTAATCACAAAAATATAAATTGGCATTCATCCAATCGAAGGAAAAAAGGCAAGGATAAAGAGTATATTATAAATAAACGCCCAAAAAGGAATATATTCTCGAAAAAGACTCTTGGATCTTTGATGATAAAAAAAGGATTAATCTAACCCGAATCGTGATAATAAGATCACGAAGACGACGACGACGCGTTTCGCCTTTTACCATCCACGGAAAATAAATATAAAGTATAAAAAATTAAGTAATAGATTATGTTTTTTTGTTTAGTTTTTTATGTATACACGTATGAATACGCATATACGTTTTTGGATATAAAAGTAAATATGAACAAGGAAAATATGAACAAGAAAAAAATACAAGCTAAAAAATTACGCGTGTTTATTATTGTATCTTGATTGGAGGGGTGATATCTGCGCACGTATGTGTAAAAGAAGAGAATATATGTACATTAAAGAGGAATGGGGAAAAAGAAAAAAGTGAAATGCATCACCCCCAAACAATCGAGAACACAATCAACAAATCAGTCTAAAGAAACCTTTTTGACATCAATCCCCCTATTATTGTTACTATTAAAAAAGCATCATCAGGGATATTTCTATTATTTCTATTATTATTATTATTATTATTATTATTATTATTATTATTATTGTTATCATCATCGTTTTTTATTAGCATTTTTTTATGTACACGCGTCGGAAAAAGATAAGATAAAAATTCTTTGGGAACACATAAAAAATACCAAAAATAATAAGGAAGATTAAGGTCAAACTCAACAAATAAATAAATAAAATCAAGAAACGTATTTATATTTGTATTTATATTTATGTTTATATTTATATTTTTTATATATGAAGAAATGAATACGATGAATGATGATGATTACTGATGTGTTTTGGGCGAAATGGAATTGCGTGAAGTGGGGTGAAAAAAAATGAAAATGCTTACATTATATGTATAATTAAAAAAAATAAAGAACAAATCCACCATGAAAATAAGCCATCAATGTACCAAATAAAAAGAAAAGAAAAGAAATATACACATAAATACTTGCGTAGAGCAAGTAATAAGCTTCACGGTAACCTTGTATAAACCGTAACACATTTTTACAAAAGTAAGAATAAAATAAAATGGAGGTCAAATCATTTATTTAATAAATCGATCAATAATCGAACCAAGGTCCAACTTCATTACTCGCCCACCCAGAAATCATATTTTTAATTTGAGCATGTTCCATTTGAGCTTGTTGCAATTCTTCGTTAATGCGTTGTTGCCAAGGATCGAAGTGTCTTAGTGATGAAGCTCGCGATGATGTTCGTGACGATGACAGTCTGTCGTCTAATTATTAAAATAAAAAGGATTGTTAAGCAAAATTTGCGCATCACGTGAAACGAAAGTTTCTAATTATCCGAATGGCGCAGTATTGGGCGACAAGAACTTACCACTATCCGTTGAGATTCTTGACCTTATTGACCCTTCTTTAAAGATTTGTCGGCGGTGTGGGTTTAACGGGTTATGAAATTCCTCTTCGTGAATATCGTCGTCATCTTGAGACAGATATGACGCGATGCTTTTATTCTGTACTTGAGCCAATATATCTATTTATCAACGTTTTTGTCATTAGTATTTGATTATAAGATAACTTTGATTGATGTTTAAATATAATTTAACTTACTTTCTAATTTATCCCATGCTCGTCGAAAAAACGACGGCTGATATTGTTCTTGGCTATTATTACTGACGGCAATGGTTGCGGGTACTTGAGCAATAGTTTCAATAGCGGCTGCCATTTGTATGTTTTAAAGTGTTCTATATACGCGTAGTTTTATGTCAAATTTTTTTTAGACTTTATGTCGTTTTTGTTTTTTTGTGGTTTCTTTAAACTCGAAAAAAGCAGTACGCGGTACTTTCTCTTTCCTCTCTAAGATAATAATTTAATATATATATACGCTAATATTTTGTGGGGTTTTTTGAAAACTCGCAAAACTCTGACTGACTTGTGATTTGCTTATATGTACAAAAGTTCAAGATATATATATATAGTTGAAAATGTATAATCATAAACGAGAAATTATTATCTTATTGTTGTTAGTTTTCGGTCGTATGGAGATGAAAGACGGAAAAAAGGGGAAGAAGGGACGAAGCGGCTGGGCTCTATTTATATATATGTGTGTATATCGCAATATATATAATTTTTATATAGAGTTAAGTATTATGTGTTGTGATATGTAATGAATAATGTCGTGGCAAAAAAAAGAATATATATGGGAGTTTCGTTCGAATTGTGTCGTGAGGCGTCGTAAGAAGCTATTTGATCGGATTTTTTTTATATTTTATTATAGAATAATGTATAAAAAATGGATAATGGGATAATGGGATAATGTGATCGTGCGTGCGGGTTTAGCGGGGAAAGAAAAGGGCGAAATCGAACGAACGAAATAGGTAAAGAAAAAAAAAATGGTCAAACACCAACTTGCAAACTTTCTGGCTAAACATTTATATTTATGGTTATTAGTGTATCACGTATTACTGTTATTTTTTTTCTATCTATTTACACAAGCTTATTTATTTAATTAATATAAATTGCTTTATTGTTAACATAAAGTTTAATTAGTTTAATTAAATATACAGTTTAATTTAATCTAGCTATTATTATTGGGGTATTTATATTGATTGATATATATATATATGTGTGTGTGCTGGAACGTGGAATTTGGATTTGAATTGAATCAAAGGATTGAATTTCGTTTATATATATAGTTCTAACCAAAAATTGGGAGTAACCGATAGACCCAACCAACTAATATCCGACCGTGCCATCTTTAAATGTCGGGTGAAACGAAGTTGCCGTGCTATTTTATTTATTGATTTTTTCGCAAGAAAAATGTGCAATCTTGTATAAAGTACAAGTACGACTACGATGCAATTAGTGTTTTGTATAAACATTGAATAAAATGTATCCTATTCACCCATTACACTGTTCTTATTTCTCCGTTCGTTAGGTAAGACGAAATGTAGGATGACATTCTTACGGGCGTACGATTGTGTACTGTACTTGTCTAATTCTAACTTTTTTTCTGATATGGATATTATATTTGACGCCTACCCGTTCATCCGAGACATTCTTTCGATTCGTGAAAGTGCTTCGAGGAATTGGATTAGAATCAGAAGTTTAGGGTGGATTTGTATTGTATTTGTATTGTATTGTATTGATTTACAAAGGTAATTTAGAATAAAAGAATATTTGACCCGAGAATTATTAACCGTTTAAAGTGGTGGTGCTGTGACGTTGCGGGTATTGTGATTCGCCGCTACCACTAATCAAGAAATCAAAAGAAAGAAAAGCATCTTTATGTTAATGCTTTGTTATCACTATTGTTATTGTTATCGTTATTGTTAGTATATTTTATATATTTTATTAGCATCATATTATTACTTTTACTATTGTATGCTTGTCATCGGATATCACCAACATTAACATTATCCGTTAGCTTATGACTATTGTGATTTTTCCCGTGTCGTCGTGGTAATTTTTCGATATTCGTGTTTCGTGTTTTTCGTTGTGTTAATGTAAGGCTTTGCGCACCACACATAAAGAATTAACATATATGTGCATAAAGAAACGCGTGTGTATTTCGTATTAGGTAATGCCAGATTTCGTTATTGTCGTTTATGGATTTGGTTGATCGCGAGTCAATCAAGAACCGAGTGAAGATTGAGGTTGCATGATTGTATGGGCATAGAAGTTTTAAGTGACATAACCATAAAATCTTTCATCTTTAAAATCAAGAATCGATCAAGATAATTTCTTCCTGTATACATACATATACCATTCTCGAGAATTCTCGAGGATACTCAAGAATTCATTGCGTTGACGAAAAAATAGGATCGAATTTCGAACCAATGACATCATGTAAGACGATTGATAACGATATATACGCACACACGTCAAATTGAATTGCCGTTTCTGCCGTTGATAACTGTGCCAAGGAGATCACACAACAAAAATAGCTCAAGAATCAACCGAAAATCATTATTTTTTTAGGTCTTTTGTGAACAGGAAACCTTCCATCAAAATCTTCTTTTAATCCCACTTCACAGCATCGATAGTCTCGAATCTTTTACGTTAGTTAATAATTAGGTGATAATTCAAGGAATCATTGAATACTTCTTTCTGCTTATGCTAATTATGCTTCTTCCCCTTCCCCAATACCCCAAAAAAATTATCCGCGAATGATATGCTACAATAATTATTAATCTAATATACATGTATGTGAATATACACATACATGTTAATACGTACGTATTATTTTGCATCTAGAGATATACATGTCCAATTTACACAGGAAAGGAATGAAAGAGACAAAACGGCAAGTGAAAGAACATACAATACTAATATATGGTAAGAAAATGGATTGTGTTTTTTGTCGTTGTGTGTTGTTTGAGAGTCTGTGCGGGTGGATTTGTTGATTTGGCGAGATATCGACGAAAGACGGATGGACCCCTCGGAAATCTTGTCAAGACGTAATAAATTCGATTCGATTGGGATAGAACCCACATATATTTGTCTGCGTGTGAAATTTGATCGAATAATTGTAACATTTCGAAATAGAAAAACAATAGATCATAGCATAGATAAATATTATTAGATAGATAATATATGAGAGTATCAACGACAAAGTACATGTAATTAATTAGCTGTTTAAAGTTTATTATTAGCATGAAACGACAAGGACAACTAGGCGCATGATATTACCGGCAAAAACCAATAGTTATTGTGATTTTTAATTTGAAAAATAAAAACAATGCGCGTTTTACAACAGATTGGATGACGATAATAGATTTTCGATGAAAGATTGTAATTACGATGAGATTATTCTTGATATAACGACATTACAGAGAAATAATGATATATATATATATAAGAAATTTGATTTGATGGAGCGACTTTCTTGATATAACGACATTTTCAGCTCGAACCGAAGGCGTCGTTATAATGAGATTCGCTTGTATCATTATTATTATTATTATTATTAATTATTTCATCAATATTTCTGGATAAACGTTAATTATAATGATTATTTCGAATCAAAATATTTTGATATTTTTGGTATACAAATAATAAAGCAATTTTTTGGGAATTTTTGCGAATTTCACGGTTTTTGGAAATATTATGGGTTTTTGCTGTTTTTATCTACAAGTAATATCGATATATACTAATACCTAAATCGATCCATGCATAAATAGCCACATTCGAGCTATTTCTTATTTACACGTATATGTACATCCCTTACTCTCTTCTTCTCTTTCTGTGTTAATTGTGTTTTAATGATGCTTCAATGTTTATGTTTATGACATATTTCTTTTAAGGGGAAAGAAGAGTGAGAGAAAAATGGAACTAATGAAGTCGCACGGAATGAATGAGAAGGACAATTGGAATCGATTGGGGACGATCAAGTGAGAACAATGAACAAAGCGTCTAGGCGTCCACGCTATTTTAATATTATTATTTACGGGGGCGAAGAAGAGAAATATAAATGATGAATGATAAACGACACAGTTTATTGTCATTGATGAATTGAATCGAATTGGATGTCATGATTTTTCCCCGATTACAAGGATTTACTAAATCGACAATGCTCATATGATTTACAAGCACGCCAACACAGAATTTACCGCGAAAAATCACATGCACATGAAAAAACGCCTAAAACGCCAGAATAAAAAAAAATTGCATAAATACATCAAGAAATCAAATATGGACATATATATAGTTTCTGTTTTGGCCAATGTAAAAAAAAAGGCAAAAAGAAAGATGGATTGTAAGAAAAACAACACCCACATACATGAGTATCTTGAAATAAAATGAGAATAAGCCGCCATTAGCGTTCGCCGAAACACCGACCTCCGCGGTTCACACGAGCCTTCAAAACATTCCCGAAATTTTTTATTTAATCCATTATCGTGCAAAAAACAATTTCTTAATAGGAAACTTTTGCATCATACAAAACAAGTTTTAATTTACTGAATAACGTATGCGGAACGATCAATGGACATACATAACGATAATGAAAAAGTGAGAAAAAAACGATACATGGTTAAAAATGCGTCAGCATGCGTTGGTATGTATATGCCGTTGGTTTTCTGGGGGATCGGTGGAGTTTTATATTAATTAATCGCATGCCTTGTCAAATTCAAAAAAGTGAGAATAAGAAAGAAAATAAAGAGCAAAGAAATTAAGAGTGAAGTACAAAAGAAAAGATTTTTCTAGAATCGATTTCGCGATAAACGCCTTTTTTGCATCCACCATAATCGTCATAAATATAATTTCCCTTTACAGACACCGAATGCAAGTACTATTTCATTCACGTTCATATTATGCACACATTAGCGAAATACTGCGACATGTACGTACATGAGGTAATACTCTGCCCACGAAATATCATTTTTTATTGGATGTACATGAATGTTTTTGGTAAGCAACGTCGACTTGCATTTTTATACTATGCTATATGTGTGGAAAAATGATAAAAGGCAAAATATGCTTGATACGAGACAATTGGTTTATTGATATCTAATATTACCATCTATTATTGCCATATACGAAGAAGTGAAGAGTAATTGGCCTTAGCCTTGCTTTTGATTATTGAATGCGCGTCATTTTCTCGAATCAGTCGAGTGAATAATGTACAAACTACTCATCGTTCAGCCCTAATGTTACAAGTCATCATCGTCTGTCAAAGTTACACTTACAGACAGAAATTAATGAACCGCAATATGCGTGGACATGTGTATATGAATGGTCTATCTGAGGCATTTTACATTTCGTAAATTACACGGAAGTCTTTGAATTTCCTCGTTCAATGATATCTCTCTTTATTCCCTCATTCATTGAATCATTGTCACTTTCCCTTAACAATGATGATAAAATAACCAGTAATCAGCCGGTCTATTTGTTGTTTGTTACAACAAAAACGACAATATTCTGTGACAATATGTACGCCCTTTCTTCTTCGGTGAGTGCATGGTATCACGATGCTTCATGATTTTGTATTTTCTTACTTTTTTATTCTCTCAATCGAATCACCACATTACAAGCTACAAAAACGAATATTATGACACTTTGAAAGATTAATTCATTCATTTTTTCGTAATTATTGATTTTACACGAATGTAAAATACGTCACGCGCGACTAACGAAGGTTTAGCCCAATTATCAGATAATTGATGTAATTGTGTACCGGTAAGAGACTCAGGTTATAGTTTCTGTTTGAGCTTCGTATTCGAGAAATTTCTTTTTTTATGTAATTAATGTGACATAAAAAATAAAGTGCTTATGAACTGTACACCATAAAATTATTCCGGTGTTGTTGTATGTATATACGTTCGTATAACGGATTTACCTTTCTTCCAATTCAAGATTACGAATTAGTATATAGGCTCGATTGGACTCGACTTCTGATTCGATAACGATTACAAGTATGTGTTCGAGAGAGATATATATATATATATATGATTTTCCATCCCCATGCTTACAAATTTAAAGTCTTCTCCACCAATCGCGGTATTCAATGTTTGTTTTGATTAATTAACCGTTCCTTCTTTTAATCCATTCAATTCATTCAATGATACCCGAATGTGTCCAATCCACACTTTCTTCATGTCAATAATAAAGAGAATTTCCGTAATCCTCTTCTAAACTCTAATTTAAACTTTATTATTATTATTAGATACACGCGTGTACATAATACATGTACATGTATGTGTTACTGTTATATCAGCATTAATAGATTGATAACTAGAAAATATTTTATCGTTATGGGTTTCGAAATATAGTTATCATTGAATCTAATGCGCGTCCACACGAACTAATCAAACTAAGGCGCTATATCAATATCGATTGATGTTTCAATCTATTTATTACTATTTTTGCAAATCCACGTGTAGAATTTCTTTGTATCAAACTGATCACAGCTAATAGTTTTCGGTAAGTGTGTTATCAACTAACTAGTTAATCGATGGTGTTGATTTTATCTGACTAATCACACTTTTTATTGTCACAAATAATAAAAAGGCGTAGTAGAAGAAACTGAGCAAAAAAAAAACAACAAAAAAACAAATATTCGATATAACAATGATGCATCAAGAATTGGACAGGCTTTTTTTTTGCTGGATAGTTTGCTTTTCTTATAGTTGAGAGTTTTCTGAATTGTAATTGTTGACTTTCATGCATCGTTTGATTATTGTTATTTATTGGAACGCATACGTATATAGTTAGTGAGTGAGTGCATCGTGTTTATTATCAACTTTGTCTATTTACTAGTTTTCCTAATCAACAGCATATCGTGCAGATCCTTTAATGCCATGTACATGTATGCAGATCAATCATTACCTAAACGAATAAATTATTGGAAATTTCAATAAGATTTATGATTTTGGACTTGTAGATTATTTATTGATTAACCTGTGATCTTTGAAGCATGTGAATTGACTTTGAACATGGCGTGGCCACCAATAAGAATGCGTAAATTTTGGATACAAACCAATAAAAATGCGTAAATTTTCGATCAACCCGAAAAAAAATGTAAAAAATACGAGAAACAGATGCCTAAATCTAGTCTCGTAACTTTTACCGTATAATTTTTCCCGACATGCACAAATATCACGTGACCCGAACAAATTTTTTTGGTCGTGGCTAGGATACTAGTTCAGAATCTTTATGCGTTACTTGAGAATCATGAACGAAAAAACCTCGCTCGAGAAAATAATTTTTAATCATTCCTGACAAGTTTCATATGTAATAATACATGTTATATATATATCTATCTATCTATATACACAGTCAGACCTCAATTTGGTGACTATGCAATTTAACGATCTTCATAAGAGCACAAAAAATCAGGCTCAATCTCTTGAAACAGCGACATTTTTACTATATGTCCCGACTTATCGTTAGATCAAGGTCTGACTGTATATATGAAATAAATAAAGTAATAAGGGACTTCAAATATACTTTTCTAAGGCGGCCCGAAAAACAGGGTATGAATATGATGATGAATATGATTATAATTATAATTAACAGTCGATGCGGTGGTGTTATAACTAGCTGCAGTATTCGGAGAATACTCATCATCGTTATAAATATTGTCCTCAATTCCTTCATTATTAATATAAGTATTACTATTATTACTGCTGTTGCTCTGACTGTCGGTGTCAAGGATATAGTAATCATCGAATCCTAAAATCCCAATCAAGCCATTAGCACACCCGACTACAATCCGACGATAATCCATGTCAACTGTAGTGTACGACTGTATACGCAGTTTAGCAAGTTCCGCAAGTCTACTACTAGTTTTTCCGGTTTTTTCTCGTTCACGTTGTTCGCGTTCTTGGTCTTGTTGTTGTTGTTGTGTTTGTGATTGTTTAAGTGCAAACTGAACCATTGACGATTGCCCAACATTATCAAAGAGCTGTAGATCCAAGATTATCGAGGCACCAGTGCCACTGTTCGTATACAAACTTTCTTCATCGCGATCCCGGAAACCACGCACTACTCGTCCTTTCCTGATGTCACAGGCGATCGCACGAGCAGTTGATGCGGATGAATTTGACCATGATGATGAGGACGGTGATTGAGATTTTAATTTCGAAATGTTTGCTGGTAGTGTTATATATTCTTCGAGCATTTCCAGGGTAAGCATTTCTTGATTCTGTTGTTGTTTCGAGATCACGTTTTTAAAGTATGCCCAGCCAAAGAGACCTTCGTCGAACGGTATAGAAAATAAGAAGGTTCCCTTTGGTAGACTGTACACTTTTAGTTCTTTATCATTATTGTTGCTTAATGCTACTATCGTGTTGTCGAGGAATCTAAAGTCTTGTGCCTGATTTTATTTTAATTAATTTATAAATAAATAAACAAAAAAAAACAAACAAATAAATAATTAATTAATTGGTTATAGACTTACATTAGTACATATACTAGCAACTTTTTCTCCTGTTCTCCATATCCAAATGATTATGCTACCATCAAAAGCACACGATGCCACGTATGTCTCGTTTAACGAAATAACACGAACAGCACTAACATGACCAGTTAACTCTTGTAGCAATTCTCCGGATTCCATATCCCAAACAAAAGAAGCCCTAATAAATAATTTTAAATATAAATTAATAGAACACTCGAATAATGATCTGGACAATAACTAATAAAGAATACCTAAAAAAGGTAGATGCCACCACAATTTTCTCTTTAACCAAGAAATCCACACTACTAAACGTATTCCCTTTGAACACACGCAAACATTTTCCCTTGTCCAAATCCCAAACACGAACTGTACGATCCGTGGATCCTGTCACCAAGATATTCTCCTTTAATTTTGCGTCGTTTATTCGTTCCTTGTGACCGTACAATATTTTTACAGATTGTGCTCGACCATGGGTCCAATTTTGTTCCCGAAGATACAGCTGTTGATATATTTGCTCCCAGTTTTTGAAAGGTGCTATTTCGGTTGTTGCCATTTTTGTTAATTCTATTAATTCTGTTAATTCTGTTGTTGCTGTGGATGATGATGATGACAATGATAGTAATGAGGGTGATGGGATAAATCCATCTTTGCTAAACATGTCCAAGCATTTCATATGCCAGATTGAAGAATCGTGTGAAATGTTACGCCAGGTTCTGCTTACCTAAAAGACATGAAATTATTGAGCGTTACTTGAAAGCTGTACAAAACTTCCTTGAGTAAGATAGATGATGATGGCAATAACGATATCGTGGAAAAAAAAATAACTAACCTCCCTACAATTGCACAAATCTCCAGGATCAAGATGCGAGAATATTTTCACCGACAATTCGACAGGCAACGCCCCCAACAGGTCAAATCCAGTCATGCCCAAATGTTTTAAACGTTGCTGAAGTATGTGAAAGTCATATGAATCGCATTCGTTGAGTAATTCTAGTAGACTGGTACATTTTAATTATATATAATTACAATTATGTTGATTTATATCATGCGCGCAGTAGTCGACAGAGAGGGTTCATTTTCGGCCCAGTTAATTATCAAAAATAAATATCAATGAAACGAACGGATGAAATTTGAAATTTTTAGATATGAAATTTAAACTATTGGAGGTTTCCTATCGTTGCCTCTGTCATTTTCTATGATTTACCTAAACTGGTTCGAAATAACAATGTTTATAAGATTCTTCACTTACAATGCTTTGCGATGTTCACGATTATGTGCCCTATAGTTTTTCAAGGCACCAGATAATTCTGGCGGTAAGCTTGACATAGTTATTGAAGAAAACAAATAATTTTCGACCAGATGTGGAGTTCATAAACAAACACTCCAATTTATGATTTTCCTCATTATTAACGGATCACTTAAGATGATGCCCGATATGATGTGGTCATCAAATTTTTTTTCGAACTAACCAACGGTTCGCTAGTAATAAAAAAGTACGTATTTTTTTTTCTTTGGCTTTCGCTTAGAAGAGTACGCATTCAGTTGCTTACGTGATGATACCTTTTGCGGGTATACAAATGATACCACTGAACATTTAAAAAATATGTGTGGACGAACCGTAAAAAAATAATTAGGGATTCCTCGTTTCTGACTAAAATCATCTGTAACAGATAAAAAAGTGAATAATATTCTTTCGTTAGTCAACTAAAATCTTGTTCTTTTCTCCGTTGCCATTACAGCAAATCAAAGGTACGAGTCTACACTTCTGTGAAATCGTACGGGCGCGCATGTATATTTCATTTTATTATTGATTTTGCGAATATGTACGCGTGTTTAAGTGCGAATTTAAAAGATGATGATAACACTCCATAACCATTTTTCGGTGATTTCAATATGAGCCATCAAGAAAACATATAACATGCACTTCCATCTGATTATAAGTATAAATACACATAGACACGCGGATATAACAAATTGTGTATAATTAGTGACATGTTTAGTGATTAAAATTTTTTGTTTTTTTTTTAATCCTTATTTTTGGGAAATCGATATTGAAATAACTTAAAAGGTCAAGATAAAAAAGTAAGTAAACAATTTCCAATCACCATCTATAATTACAAACTAGTAAATCAAAAAGATGATGAACAAATTATTTTATCCAGTTCTGCTTCTGACATATAATGAAGTACAAACATAAAAAATAGAAACTCACTTGTTCTGATAATTATAATTATTATTATTATTATTATTATTATTATTATTATTATTATTATTATTATTATTATTATTATTATTAT
>CAJVPL010000360.1:0-29055 GCA_910591945.1 Ambispora gerdemannii
ATTATTATTATTATTATTATTATTATTATTATTATTATTATTATTATTATTATTATTATTATTATTATTATTATTGTCATTATTATTGTAATTTGTATTCAATATTCAATTTTGAATTAAAAATTAATAAAATCAATTAATTGAATTTATTTAAATATTTAATCAAGTAATCAAAATTATATATATAATAAAATTAATTATATCTTTTTTTCACAATAATTGATTAGACAAATTACTAATTGTTAATTAATAATAAATTGAATGATTATATTAATAAGATATTGTATTAAGACCAAAATTACCAAATATAAGAATAAGAAAACATGTATAATCAAAATAATTAATTAATTTTGAAATTAATTCTGGAATTTATAAATAATAAAATTATTGAAAACAAATCTATATGATAATAAAATGTATAATTAATAAATATTAATGTAAATTATAAAAAAGAAAAATAAAGAAACAAATCACTTATAAAAAAGTATCTGTTACATAATTATAAAAAGAAAAGATTCCTTTAATCTAAGAAAATAGAATTATATTCTTTGATAGTTAAAAAGAATCTTTAATTAGAGTTCAATAAAATAAAAGTATTATTACTAATTATATTCATTATGATATATATCAAATACAATCTAAAGTATAATTAAAAAATTTACTACTATTTTTTTCTAGTAACAATTACAAATTCATAGAAAAATTACAAGAGATTATATTTCAAAACACAAGAAATCAAATATTTATAATGGTATTCAAAAATCATGAAAACATAATTATAAATGATCCATTGGATACAAAGATCAAATAAGATCAAATTCCATAATTTAATTAATATAATCAGATAAATCAATAAAATTCATGTGATTAAACCAGTTTGGTTTTAAGTTATGATTTAAATTATAATTTGAAATCATAACTTGATATTGAACTAATAGAATTTTTGTATGTGATACTCTGGATTCAAGTTGTAATTTTAATAAATGGTTTGATAGTTATAATTCGATTTGACTATTATTATAAAGATAAATGGTTTGAAAATTATAATTCGGTTCGACTGTTATTATAAAGTCACCAACTTGGAACCAAGCCAAACTAAATCGGATCATTAACATCCCTAAATATGATTCGAAAAAAATTATTATACCAAAATTATCATACCATACATACATGGGGAAGGTTACTAATAAAATAATATCACGTGATAAATGGCATGTCCCTTTACCACTTAATATTCTAGCCATGACGAAAAAAAAGTGTCGATCTGAACTATTGCCAATCCGACATCCAATCATTTGATATTTCCCTTAATTTCTTAAAATTTTAGTTAGTGTCTAGATTAGGTTATATAAAAAACATAGTTTCATTGGCAAATTTTGAATTTTCAAAATCAAGCAATTTTTTGCATTGCAAAATTCCCGTTTTTGATTCACTCGGATCGGGTACGCCAAATCGTGTGAATTCCCGATTCCATCCTCTTTATGATGATCGTGAGATTCGGATCGAATTGGATCCTGATCCTATTTTTGATGATCTGCGACTTAAACGCGTCAATATTTAATTCTCGTTATTAACTTTTAGTGGTGACTTCTTTTCCCATAAGAAATGCCTGTCAATAAAAATCCCCTTCGTAGCCTCTCGACTACAATACCTCAAGTATTTCAAGACTGCCAAAAGTCAACTACTAACCACCGTAAAAATGTAGTTACCTTACATAAAATACAAGAACAGTGTTCTGCAGCTGATTCTGTTCAAATATACGGAAACGGCGAAGGTTCCTCACGTAGTGCTGCCACATCAAGTGCTGTAAAAACTAAGCGCGTTTCTTTGACAAAAGAAAATGGCGAGCATGCATTCAATCAAGAATTTGTACGAAATTTGAATAAATTATTAGCCTTTAAAAAGAAAGACCCGTGCACTGAAAGAGTTATAAAATTCGTTGGGTCGTTTGTGCAATTTATATTGGAAAAAGGTTAATATTCCTTTTTTTGATTTATTTTATTACGTTTTCTTTAATTAAGATACAATTGACTTTTTGACAAAGCAATCGAAGCTGCAAAGGATAATAACGAATCAGAGCAAGATCAAGAGCCTGATATAAGTGATACAATATCTTCGAGATTTGTTGGATTCATACTTGGACATATTATAAAAGGCATCGATGCAAAAGACAAGAATCTAAGACTTCGCGTTTGTCAATTAATTGTTCTTTTCGGCCCAAAAGCCATCAATGTGATTAGGTAACATTTTATATTATCCATTTAAAAAAGATTTCAATTTTATTAATTATTTCTTCAATACAGTAAAGATTTATTTGAAAAACTAAAAAAGAAGTTAACTGAGCGCGTACGCGATAAAGAATTAACAATACGTGCACAGGCAGTAATTGCATTATCTAAATTTCAGGTATCCTGTGAATATATTTGAGTTTTTAATAAATCATCGATCATTAATAATAAAATTTATTTGTTATTACTTAGAGTGAAAACGAACAAAATGCGACAGATAAAATGCTCAGTGCATTGCAATATGACCCAAGCCCGTGAGCCATTATATTAAACTTAAGAAGTAAATTATTTATTTGATTATTTGGTTCAATTTTTCAATGCAAAAATTTTTTAAATAGTGAAGTACGACGTGCCGCCTTGTTTCATATAAATTACAATGAAAGAACTATACCATTGGTCTTGGAACGTGCGCGAGATATTGATCAGGTTATTCGCAAGAATGTATTCGCAAAAGTTATGGAAAACATTGGAGATTTTCGTACTTTGAAAATAGAAGACCGCGAGAAACTTTTGCATTGGGGCCTTACCGATAGGTTGAATCATCATTCGGCGAGAATGTGGCTCTAATCAATATGTTTTAATATTTTTCTAAATTCTTCCAGAGATCCTGCTGTTAAACAAGCTTGCATTAAAATGCTTTCAACAATTTGGATCGAACAGGCGAATAATAACGTGCTGGAGGTATATTATTTTTATATTCATATTTGCACATTGATGTTCAAAATTTAATACATTTATCTGGCTTTATCTCGATTAAAATAGTTTCTGGAAAGATTAGATGTTGTCAGTAGCAATATTGCCAAAGAAGCTCTATTGGCGTTTTTTGCTGCACGTCAAGATTTAACAGAGTCCTTGCAATTCGATGGTGAATTCAAGTTATTATAAGAATTCTATAATGAAAATTATGATCAACACGAGTATATATATTATTTTTTTTTAGATTCATTTTGGAATGATTTAACTGTTGAGAAGGCATTTCTTGTGCGGATTTTCAGTGAATTTTGTAAAGAGGTGATTCAAGTTCTTTTTTTATGTGTGAATTTATTATAATATAATCTAACTATTCAATATTAACAGGATAATGGAAGGTTTGATGAAATAATGCCTGAAGTGACGCGACTCGCTTTTTACATACAAAAATACAATAATTGCATTAACGATTCTTCGGAGGAAGATCAAGTCAATTATGAATTTATCGTAGGGCAGTTATTGACTATCGCAGGGATATTAGACTATAGCGATGAAGTTGGAAGACGAAAAATGTTTACTTTATTACGTAAGGAATGGTCGAATTATTCGTTTATTATAAAGTTGAATTTTTATGATAATTATATAATTTATGTAATTGATATGTTTAGGTGAGATGTTGATGCTACCTCAAATTTCTGATGATCATATTGAACTAATAATGGAAGTTATGAAAAAGACAACTATTAATGAAAAAGACTTCACACGGTTTGTCAAATTGCTTTTCAACTATGGTCTCACCTACGAATTTTAATTCACATCATACCTTTTTATATTTAGATCAATGATCGAGATTATTTCGGATCTTCGTGAAAATTATGATTATGATGAGATATCCCATCGAAAAGCAGCTCAGGTGCTTTAATTGTAATTTTTATTGTAACTATACATATGTAATAAAATTAATATCGATATTAATTAATATTTTAGACTGAGGATGAGCTTACTGTCAACATGTCACACGTTAGTATTAATCCATCCACAATCAAAAGCTTGAGATCTCCTGTTCGTGATAGTTCTCGAGGAAGGTCTGCATCTCCTGTTTTTTCGGACGATGACGACGAGGAGGAAGATCCATCGAAAGCAGTGATAATAGATTTGAAGTGTCTTCAAATAGTGCGGTGTATGCTTGAAATAAATTCGGAGGTTTGTTTTAATAATTAATGATTTCAGCTGTTATTTTTATGAAATTTTACTAATTGTATGATTAACTTTATTAATTATAATAGAGCTTGCGTGATAATCCCTCTGTATATGGTTTATTAAATGATCTTGTTGCACCAAGTGTACAATCCCATGAGCCAATAATCCGTGAAATGGGTGTTCAGTGTCTAGGCTTAAGTTGCTTGCTTGATCAAGTATATATTCATAACTCCATTAAAGATATGATTGCGTATCTGAAATATTTAATTGGCGTTACTTATTGCTAGACATTAGCTCGAGAAAACTTGCTGTTGTTCATACATTGTGTCAAACACGGACATGAATCACTAAAGGCCAAGTCATTGATGGTAAATTTCAAGTTTTTTATTCCAATTTATATTGTTCTAATTAGTAATCAAATAGTTGAATTTTAGGTTATTTTCGATCTTTTGATGACATTCGGCTATGCTAGTATTACTACAAATATGGGACATGTAAAGTTTGATAACATTTACTTGATCTTTGATTTTTTTTTTGAACATATTGCTAAAAAAAATATTTATTAATAAAAAAAGTCTGAGCAAATTCAACATTTGATTAATTCGTCTTTGAATGATGAAAGTCCAGAAGTTCAGGCTATTGCAGTTGAAGGTGTAGCCAAACTAATGTTATCTAAAATTTTACGAGATAAGGAGGTTGGTTTGACAACATTTCGTTCGCGTTATTTATAATTTTTATACTAAACTAAAAAAAAAATACTTATTATACCTTGCATTAGATCTTGCAAGAATTAGTCGTGTTATACTTTAATAGTGAAACTGTTGAAAATCTTCGTCTAAGACAGTGTTTAAGTTACTTTTTACCAGTATATTGTCATTCTTCTCATGAGAACCAAAAAGTTATGCAACAGGTATTAGTTTATAATTTTATTTATTTGTTTATTTTTTAAGTTTTATTTTTAATCGATTTCCTCTTCAAAGATTTTTGTCCCTGCGTTTATGGAACTGAATCGAATTCACATGAACAAGAGTAAAAGTCAAGAAATGACACCACCCATACAAATAGCCCAGCAATTGATCGATTGGACAGATCCTAATCAAGTCGTGTATGTTTTTCTATTATAAGATATGATTTAGTATTTGAGTCGCATGAAAGTTTAATAATTTTATTTTAAATTTAAATTAGAAAATCCGAAATTATTCAAGAAGAAATTGATTATGGTCTCCAGGCTGATATTGCAATTGACATATTGAAAGAATTATTCTTGGAACAAAATAGTATTTGTTCTATATATATGTCTTGGCTTTCATCACCTTATATGGTATTAGCTATTTAAATAACTGATTTTTTTTGGTTAATAGGGGATACACGTAAATTATTATGTCAGATACTCATTAAAATTCATGTCGATGAGAATGCTAGTATCTTGCGATTAAAAAAGCTTGCGTTTCTCACTGGCAATTTAAAACAGGTATCTAATTTATAATACTTAAGCATTTGAATGAAATTAATACAAAACACACGTAACATGTGTTTATTATATTGCCAATAATCCTTATCCGCTTTGATCCTTCTTTAGCGAAGACCTTTGAAAGACGCAACAGCTAAAAACGCAGTCAACAAATTTGAGAATTTGCTACTCCGATATTTTGATGACTCGCCAGAAACGTTAGATGATGATGAAATTGCGCAGTTAGATGAAATTAGAGCATTCGTAGAAGATATTGAAGATGGTTGGCATTTATAATAATAAATCTATAATCGACAATAAATTGTATTTTTTAAATTCTATAAACTTCTTAGCTAGGAACTAAATTCAAAATTTAATCCAAGAATAGTTCTTTCTATTATAATGGATAAATTTTGAATTTAAAGTTTATAGAATTTAAAACATACAATTTATTGTTGATTATAGGTGATTTGCACCATATATCAAGATTTTAATCGGTCTCCACTATAAAGGAATCCATTATAATGTAATATTATTATTCTTAGATGACGATTACTCTTCAATTAACGTACCAATCCGAACTAGTCGAGCCCGGTAAATACCATTGATAACTATTAAATTTTTTATTGATCATGTCATTGATAATATTTATTACTTGAATAGATCGAGTAAGGCAACTGCATTGGCGAATCTACATAAAGAAATAGACGATATTCTTGATGACGAAGATTCTTCAGAAGAATCAATATGATCGGATATTAAAGTAGATTTTGCAACGAAACATAAAGAGGATTCTATTGAGATAATTTACTGATTGATTTAATTTTAATGTAGAATTCTCAACATGTGGATTTATTTAATTGAGGGTTCCAGGTCTTCGTTTAGAATTACTCAATACATGATAATAAAAAATGGAGTAAAAAGTTCTTACTATATAGATAATTTTATTAAAACATATACTAGAACAAAAAATTTTCGAGGGTTATACTACTCAAGAAACTCTGCTTTTTTCCTTCGATAGTATAATCATTATTGCTATTACCTGTGAAATTTGAATTATTCTCAAACCACGTATTTTTGATAAAATTAATCAACAGGCTGTAATTTTTCACAATTACAATAAGAACTCGATTTAACGACTATACGATTTAGTGATGATTTGATTTTGCTATTCCTATGAATGGGAAATCTGTATGCATGAAAAATTATACAGTCAGGGCTCGATTTACCGATGAAACACAGTGATCTGTCGCTAACTCGCGATTTCATTAAATCGCATATAGCGATAGTGCATACCATCTAAAGTCATCAAACGTTTGTATTTTATAAATGGATAAACTTCTTTACTAAGAAGTAGATACAAAAATACAACCTTTAGATGGTATGCACCATATATTTTTTATAATGTGGAGCAAGTTTTCTGACGAAATATATTACATTTTTTTTCTAATTTCCAATTTTAACTGAAAAAAATCTCTTAAAAAAAATAAGTATAATTATTATTAATTACAAAAAATTTATATAATTTTGTATATATTTATTCATTACATTAAAAAAATTCTGGTTACTTTTGTCGCCAACTGCTATCGCTATATAATCTTAACCCTGATCCTAAACCTGACCGGCGACAAATAATTCACTTAGTTTAACCATATCGGCATTAATTCGATTGGCTGAAAATAGACCAATCACATGATTATGCAAAAATCATGTGACAGGTGAGCGAATCGAATTTACTACAGTTAACAATATTCTCTATATAGTCTATTACTTGTTGATATAGTCTATCGTCGGACTTCTGATTATCATAAATAGATGATTAAAAATCAGTATTTCGCGCGACTTTAATATTAATCAACAACACCCCTGGTCAATTCAAAAACCCAAGAACCAATTATATTATAAAAGAATCATCGAAGATAGAGATGTTAAGTCATCCATTCATTTATTGATTTATCAAAAATACTGGCAGAAAACCCGTTTTCAATTCATATGATAATTAATAATTAGATATATATAGCAAGTCATGTATATTGTGGCAGGGTGCGAACAAAAACAACAGACGGAAAAATACTGTTTTGCAATCAACTTAAAAATAATGATCATCATCATCATCGACGTGCAGTGAACATAAAATGAGTGCACGCTATATTAACGTTATATAATACATGTTACACTTTGATCAGCTATGAATCGAAAATCGAAAATTATAATTGTGATAGTTAACCCAAGTTCTAATAATCATTACATATATTTATCTTTTTTATGTGTTTTGAGTATGTGCAAGTGTAGTATGTGTGTGAATTTATGTTAATTTGCATTGCCACCCCCCCCCCCAAATTTTTAATCTTCCACAAAATTTTTTCTTGAAGCTATTTACAAAATTGTTGACAAAGATTTGGAAAAAAAGTAAATCGAAAAAAAAAGTATAAACACAGAAGAGAAAATTCAAAAAAAAAATCGAAATCGAAAAACTAATAAAAATTATGTATAGGAAAGAAAAGGTTGTGATTGAATGGGAATGTAATTTTGTTTTGTGTGTTAATGTCAAATATTATTATAATCTACGAAATAAAAAAATAATTTACAAGAAAAATATAAAAACGCAATACGCGAAATGATTTTGTGGATTTTCGCGATACGCTTTTTTATACATGAGTTCGATGAAGTGAAAAAAAATGATGTGATGAAAATGCATGAAAAATGAATAAACAAAAGAAAGAAAAATTCCAAACCAAAGCCAACAAAAAGAAAGGAACGATAAGAAAAAGGCAGATTTTTGATGATACACGTTAATAAAAAACAATAAAAAAAACATTAATTAATTTATCAACAAATGCAATAATGAAAAGGAACAAAATCCAAAGATCATAAAGAATTTGATTTAAGATATTTTCCCGAGATACCACCACCACCACCTATACCATTATTATTACTATTGCTATTACTATTATTAATATTAGGTCCTCCTATTCCCACAGCACCGGCCAAAGTTGCTTGAGCACACTGAGCAGCATTATCACTTCGTAAATGACGATTAAGCGCATCCAATCTCGCAAATGCACGTCCACAGTTCGTACATACATGTGGTTTCAATCCTAAATGCAATTTCTGATGTCTTTTAAGATCATGCTGTCGGGCAAAAGCACGCGGACAACCGGGATAATTGCAAATGAAGGGTCGTTCATCGGTGTGTGTACGAAGATGTGATTTCAGATTGTATTGACGCGTGAAAGTTTTTGGACAATGTTCATGCGGACAGGCGAAAGGTGCAGCTGATTTTGTGGTCCTTCGCGATGATTTTGTTGGTGGCGGCGCCAAAGCTGTTTCAATGTGAAGTCGCTGTGAGATATCCGAGTTGGTTGGCGAGGGAATAGGATATGGCGCATGTTGTTGTGATGATGATTTGTTGCGACGATAAACATGTGATTCACTTTCATGTTTTATCGAAGCGCCGGCAAATTTTCGAAGAAATAAAGTTTCATCAAAAGATTTATTGTGTACAAATGAATCACTTGCAAAGAAATCTCGACTGTCCAACGAAGGAGGCATATCGTGCGAGTAAACCTTCGTGTCAAAATCAAATAAGGAGGTCTGTTCATCGAGTGGTGACAGCGGTGATAAAGGTGAGAAAGTAGAATGTGGCGAGAATTTCGAATGCTGCGAGAGATCTGGAGACGCGAGACCATTAACATAAGATTGCACGTCTTCGACATTTGCTTGGATTGGGAAACATTCTGCCATCGTTGTAAACAGTTGTGACTCGTCTAAAAATAAAAATCGTCAAAGTTTTTAATGGAACGTGTCCAAGCTATAAAAACTCATCAAAAAAAATTATACCTTGCGGATATGAAAAATGCGGGATTGACATATCTTTGGCTAATGTCAACGCGACATTATAGTCATTATCAAAAATCGATTGCTGAGGCTCCAATTTAATATGGAATTCAGGAGAATTTGTAATTGACGAGAAACTATCATTCATGTCCGAAAGATCGTTTGATATACAACTATGTTCATCCGAAAAACTATTACGATGGGATTGTTGGTGATGTTCGTGCTCGTGTGGATGATGCTGAAAGTGGTGGTGATCGTGATGCTGAAATTCGTGGTGAACTTCGGGATTATTATTATTATTATTACTATTATTATTGTTGTTGTTGTTGTTGTTGTTGTTATTATTATTATTATTATTATTATTGTTATTATTCGTGTTATTCTCGAATGCAAAGACTGGCGGATAATAGTAATATTGAGTGTCTGGTATAGTGAAGGGCTCTACCATTGAGGTAGCCGAATAAGTTAAAGTATCAGAGTGATTATTATAATATGGTATTTCGTATTTTTGGTTTAATTCGTCAACAGGCGTAAAGAGACCGAGATTATCAAGGTCTGGTGGAACAACTTGATCGTCCAGTTGTTGTCGTTGCAGTTGCAGTTCCTCAGGCTGATGTGAGGGAGGGGGTGGTGTTGGCGAATGAGGTGTTAGAGGTTGCTCCATTGGTGACGACGAACATTCCTTCATACTAATAATGTTATTGTTATTGTTGGCGTTATTCACATTACTATTATTATTATTATTATTATTATTATTTTCATTACACGTAGCCATATTCACAGTAGCGGTCGTAATTGTAGTAGTAGAATTGTTATTAGTATTGGAACTATTAGAATTGAGAACAGACTCTGTCGAAAGTTCGTGTTCAAAATCTGGACAAAACGGAGCAGCGATAGAACAAATAGTTGGAGTAATTGTTGCTTCGCTATGATAATTCGAGTCATTTTGTTGGTGATGCTTCATCATCTTGACCAAATATTATTATTGTTTAGACTATTGATTGCGATTGGTATTATTATTGACTACGTGACAGTTTATTATTATGCAGTTGGAGGTTTTGAAAAGTGTGATTGATTATGCAGATGATGGTTTGATTAATTATTATAGTACAAAATGGAGTTAATACAATTATTACAGTTATTATTATAATTTAACTAAACTACTTCATTGAAGTGACCAAATTTAACATTTCATGATGCTGATGCTGATGCTGATGAAAAATTTAGAAATAATCGTTACAAGCAAAAATAAATTTTCTGGATAGTAATAATAGTAATGATGATGATGATGGTGGTGGTGGTGGTGTGGGCTTCGCTTGAGGCTGCTTTTATAATATATCTTTCTGAGCACGTTTTGGTAGTGATTCATTAATTATCGTTATCTTTGGTTAGTGTTATTTTATATTTGTTTTTTTTTGTGTGGATATGTCTGTTTATTTATTTGTGAAAGTGGTACATTGTGTATGTACGGTGGTCGTAGAAGGTTAACGAAGAATTTCTGATTCTGAAAGTGACAATATCATATTTTTTTTCTTTTTTTTTTTTATAGATGATCACAATCATAATAAGCTATTTTATCACACGAATTGACAACTGAGTTATAGTTTAGTGTGTTTAAAGGTAACGTTAGTAGTACTAGCTCATCTTGTTTCAGTAAGTAATTGAATCGTCGGTGTGATTGATGAATAAAAAATATATCCTAAAAGAACGAGACGCGTAACCTTGAATTTCATTAAATGCTGTATATTATTGAATACAGTCAAACTATTGAATAACGGTTTAGGTTTTTTTTAATATCGATATTAATACCAGATATAGAAGATGTGTTTTACGATCTCTAATACGAGAGTGTGTTTAAATTTGGTGGATGCCTGTTTGCATATACGTAAACAGATAATACGAGAAGGGATGTCAACAGAAAAAAGTCTGACAAAATCTTTTTTTCTGAGGCGAAGTTTGTTAAAGCAGCGACGGAAAATTACACAAGAAAAGTGACTATTACGAAATTTGGTAAGAGATAATTTGTGTGTGGGATGAGTCGAACTCTTCGTGGAGAAAAAACCGGAAAAGATAAACTTTTTTTTCGCAGGTTGTGTATCTCTGTGTGTGTGTGTGTGTGTGTGTGTTTTGTGTGTGATAGTGACGATGGGTGCATGTTTGGATAATCAGCTGAACATGCTTGTATTATTTACGCAAAGCCAGCGGATTGTGATATTGTAGTGGTTTGTTTGGTTAAAGTTTTCGAATCTCGTGAAAAGTGGTGGTTTTTTTCCTGATTTTGTAGTTTTCCTGCTTGTGTTTTGTCACATTTCTTTTCTTCACGCTGCACTGCCTCTGTCTATTATCAAATATGATGGAAATTCCGTAATCATGGCGGTGACAATAGAGAACTGAAGAAGATTGTGTTTTGATAATTGCGCAACGATATCTCTTTTATGGGGATAAATAACAGCGGAGTCAATCACATACGAGATTATTCATTCACTATCACATCATTACTACCTGGCGCGCTGATTTATTTTGATCCATACATAATACGTAATGAAATTTTTTCGTCAAAAGAATTCGATTGGTCCTTTTTAATCTCCGAAAATACTTGATGGCGAATATAAAATAAAATAAAAATGGTTAATCCACTTTTTTCTTTTGGACGCATGCTGCTGCTGCGTAGATCCAATCGTCCATACGACGCATGCGGTCTGATTAATTAAATTAACAGATGGATGAGCGAAGTTAAGGGTCTTCCTTTGAGTTGATAGGTTGTCGTCGTCTTACTAGTAAATAGCCTTTTGTCGTCGTGACTTTTTTGTTGCTATATTTGAAGAAGAAGAAAAGGGATGTTTTTTAATGTTGTCAGCTGAGTTCTCGAGTTAGTGATCTTTTCTTGTTTACTAAATTTAAATCCGTGTAACAATATAAATCAGATTTAGCAAACGAGGATGTTGAAAACGTGAAAATGAAACATAATGATTAACGCATTGACCATTGATGTGTATAAATTCAGAGTTTCGATAATTAGTTTAGCTCGGATTAAAATTAATCGTCGTTTATCAAGTATAAAAGATATTTCTTTCTTTCTGGTGGAATTTTCCCATCACCTTCATTCTCGTTAATCGACTTCAATTGATTGATTGATTGATTGATTGATTGATTGATCGATTGATTGATTGATTGAATAAATTAAATTACCAAAAACCACCGAAATTTTTATTACAATAAAATTTACAATAGAGGGATACACGCGAGGATTTTGATGTCATGTGTATCATGTGTTTTTTTTTTGTGTCATGGAGAGTCTAAGCCAAGAAACAAGTTGCGATTTGGATTTTTATTGAAAGTGGTTTGGGTTGTGATTTTTATGGCGTGTGATTTGTGATTTTAAAACACGTTCGAGAGAGAAGGTGATTTCTACTAGATAATGCATAGAAAAAAAAGATCAAAAGATGTGATGTGTGTGAATTCAATGTTTATTACATCCCCTTTCGAATTATCTTATCATTCCCCGCCCAAAAATCTCCAGAGTAGCACTGTAAATCAATTAGTCACACATTGTTGATAACAATGTCGGCGGTAATAATAATAATAATAATAATAATAATAATAATAATAATAATAATAATAATAATAATAATAATAGTAATAGTAATAATAATAGTAATAGTAATAATAATAATAATAGTAATAGTAATAATAATAGTAATAGTGACTACACTGTAGCATTCGTAAATAATAATAGTAATAATAATAATAGATAGATCGATAGAGCGTGACTACACTATAGCATAAATAAATAATAGATAGATCGATAGAACAAAATATGCCAAACGATGAAATAGTGTAAATTCAAAAATCTTATTATTATAAAAGCCACGTTTGTAGTAATTTTTTTTAGCTCACGCGCGCTCTTAAATTTGTCATTGTTCAATCAGTTATTGTTATGATTATTTTGATTAAGATTGTTATGACCAGTCGTCAATAAACCGTTTTTTACTTTGGACACAACTTCTCGCGCGCACTTTCTTTGTCAATTTCTTTTTCGTGTGTGTTGATATCATAAGTATATTTTATTTACAGTGGCAGTGTCCATATCAGAAAGAAACGGAATTATACATTTTTTATTTACGATGTTCGGGTAAAGAGACCTGTTTGAGGCGAGGCGATATTTTTTCCGTTCTGTGTCTCCTCTTTCTCGATTGAGATTTCAATAATTGAAAAATTAAACAATGATTGCCTAATTTGGGATTAATGTGATCGTCGTAGATGTTAACCGAGCAACTAGATTTATTTCTGATTTCTTCCGTAATAATTATTTTATTGGTTTGCTAGAGTGAGAAAAAGATCAATCGATCATCTAATCACTCAATTAAAATCGAAATAATAAAAAGAAGACAATCATGAACAAAAATCTTTCTCGTTATTCTTTCTTTTTTTGGGATCTAATTAAAATCAGTCGATTATCTAGCAAATAGACATTGGAAAATAACGCTAATAATGGTATCAATGAAAACGATGTCATACGATGAAAATAACAGATGTTGTTCTACATGTGCCAATTTGAATGATAACGTCGATATATAATGTAAAATCATGAATTTGGGTTCGAATTCAAATAATAAATCTGCACATGTACTATATACGACAGGGTCTAACATAAACTTGTAATCTCGAACAAACATATACAAACAAGCATAATCATTTCCTTTTTCCCACGAAAGGATTCAATTCGGATGATTTTAAGCCACACATTATATAAATAGTTCTATTCTATAGTAGTTAACGAAAAACGAGATTCGATTTTCAAATCGTGTAAAATATTTATATATATTTATATATATTCGAATGCACAGTTTTCGGTTTAAACTTTTTTGAGATCTACACTTTTCTGTCAAACAAGAATATCGATATATTTTGTATAAATATATATATATATTTATTATTTAATTATGCTCTGCCACTTTAATTTTCCTTGACGCAGATAAATAAAATATTTATGCTACCCCAATGTTAGCGATTTTACCTTCAAAATACAGGATTCTGACGTGTTTCTCGCTGTTTAGCGCCAAATTCTAATGTCTATGTGTCTGCTATTATAATAACTATAGTTGACAGTTATTTATTATGATGAAGACTATTTTTTGTTAGGAAGGAACCCCGACTAGATAATTATGCCGATCTTGCATTCTAGCTTTCGACCAGTGTATCTTGTTTACTTACCTTATCTGCCTGCAACTTTAAAAAATTGATTACATTACAGCACATTACATTGCATTTTTTAAAGGAGGATTTTGTTCGATTCCGTGCGAAATATGAGATCTCGAAGATTATATCTTTTCTCTCATCATTATTATTATGAATTACTATTATTACGAGTACTTGGTGTTACAAACGACAATTACGCAAGATTTAAACTTTTGCATATACATGAGATTTTTAGATTTGGCGAGTAAACATCTCAATTATTTTTCTTCGCAATTTTCTCGTGCTTAAGAGGCGAAGGCGGCTAGCGACTAACATCGTCAACAACTACATCAACAAAAACAAATATTCTACTACGAGGAAAGTTATTATTATTCTTACCTGCGTAATTTGATCCGAGAAATCCTTACTCACTCGCTACTGCATTGTCATTAATTTTTTAACAACTAAAGCAATTAATGTCGAATTTCTACAAGATCATGTGATCATCTTTTACATGATATCTTTTTGTTCAAAATGCGAATTCGCACTTCTAAATTCTTCCTTTGACTTTTAAATCTGTGGTAATCGCGTTGATTTCTAGCAATTGAATTCGATTTATTAGATGTGATCAATTTTAACGAACTGGAATCATCCCTTGGATTCGTTAAAATTGTTATCATTTCAACAAAGATTTCAATTCAATTACAAATGAGAGAAAAAATAAATATAATGTAGCTATTCGTTTATGAACACGTCGATTGGAAAGGTACGAGGTTGTTCAGTTTAATTTAATGATCTAAATAAGATCTTTATACAGAGGAATTACCAAATATGACGCGTAATTCTACAAGTGAAGGTCTCTTCCAATCATAATTTACGCGTCTTCTATGCTGATCTTTCGCGTATCTTTAAATATAAAACTATCTTTTCGCAGAGAAACGTGTTACCAGTGTAACTTGAATATAATTGGGTAAATATTTCAATTTTTTTTTGAAAGGTGTAAAAGATATGCAGCGCGAGCGCGACCTTTTTCTGTCACCGTATTTCCCGCTCCCTTTCCTTTTCTTCTGTCCAACCAAAAAACGAATTCTTCTCTTTGAGTAGTTTATTTGTGATTCGAAGTCACGTAAAATAAGAATTATTTTAAGAACATTAGTTTAAAGTATGTTCATTAGACGAATTTTTTGCTCGTGCCTAGAAATTCGAGTAAATTAACGTGTACTAAATACAGAAAAAACTCTAAAAATATTGAATGTAATTGGTTGACAGAGATGAGCGAGAATACACCTCAAGGGCCGTCGAAACGACCTAGCAGGTCACCTATACGACAATATTTCAATAGAATGCCTCTATCAGATGTCACACATTCTGTCGGGAATTCATACATTCCTAGAGAACCGCAATCTCCTACACCAACTCAACCTCCAACTAAACGACCAAAACTATCAAGCAAAATAATTGATGAGAATGATATAAAGACTCTTGACAATAAGAATTCCTTAAAGCCGCCGACGTTGACACCGCCTATCAAACGTGTATCCACCGAAAAGTCAGAATCCGTCTACAAGAATACGATATGGCGAACTCACCGAAATCGTATGGGCCCCTTTGATATCTTGATGAGAAGAGAACTTTGGGGCACGGCTAATGGTGGTTCCGTTTTAGCTAATAACACTTGGCGAGGTTTATATTTTTAATTTTGAGTTAATTTTATTATTTGTGAATTTATTATTATAATGTTAAACAATTTTGTTTAGCCTCTACAAGATTTATGATCAAAGATTTCGTAAGCACCGATAATGATGTATACCATTTTTATGGAGAAACTCGACACATTGCACCATTTGCTTGTTCATTTAGTCATGGTTGGTAGCGGAATGTTTTATTTATTGCTTTACTTTCTTTTTGTATATTTTTTTGACTTTTTTCATCAATGTAGGAGTTGGAAATATCGATGGAAGGTTTTTAGCGGTGGCAGACGAAGAAGGGGTGATTTCACTCTTGGATACTCGAGTTGATAATAGGATTGAAATGGGTGGGTACGAGGTATCTAAAGCCTCGTCAAATGTTTTCTTTTACATTATCAAATCAGTGTTGTATCTTTTTTTCTGTGTAAATTTTAGAGAGATCGCGAGTACAATTCCAAGCACATGAAAATGCTGTTTTCGAGGTTCAATGGAATTATGATGATACATCATTGGTATTTTTCATCTTACTGTTTCAGTCTAAAAAAAATTACTAATTTATGTAAGATTTACATTAATTTAAAATAAATTTAGATAACAGCTTCGGGTGATCAATCAGCACGTCTATGGGATGTAGAAACACAAAAGTGCAAGGCCGTATTCGAGGGACATACTTGTAGTATTAAGGCGATTGCCTACAATCCAAAAACCCCGGGTAATTAATAGATATTTCCAATAATTAATCATTCAATTAATCAATCAATCAAAATTAACTTTTGATTTGTTTTTTAACTTGTAGAAATTTGGGTGACAGCTTCCAGAGATGGACACATTCACATCTGGGATGAACGTACCAATTCATCTCGGATAATTGAAACAAGTATATATTATTATTAATAATATGCTAAATGAACTCGGTTTATTCTTTTAAATTTAATTTTTGCGATTTCTTGAAATAAATAGCGAAATTTTATGCACCGACAAATACGATAAATTACGCACATACTGGTTTTCAAGGCATCAAAAGAACTCGACTGAGTGATCCAACTCCAATTCGGGTATATATAATATACGTTTCAATTATTTTTCAGTGACATTCATCGAAATCTCATTATTTGTTATAGAATAATGCGACGAAGCCAACTAGTGTCACAGGTGTTCAATTCCTCAAACATAATGAGAATCTGTTGGCTTCTTCAGGTGCTGCGGATGGGTACGTGTAGGATAATGATGATTATAGAAATATGTAATGCGATTATATGGAATATATAAAATGCAAAGTAACCTTTACTTGATTAATTTTTTAAAGCATAATCAAGTATTGGGACATGCGATACCACGGTCTTGCTAAATTTCCTGTTCAAACTTCAACCGATTGCTCACCTGCTAAACGACCTCATGGTACATATTAAATTAATAATGTTGACAGTGAATAAGTATTTATCGATCGAAAGTTAAAACATTTTATTCTTTTTCAACTTTGAGGAATATCGTGTTTGACTTTGGATCACAGTGGTCGTCGGTTATACGCAAACAGCACGGACAATTAGTAAGCAAATCACGAAGTTTCTCAATTTAAAGTCCATCACTCCATTATGTCAAAAATATATAACAATATCTGCAGTATTTACGTATACAACACCGCAGACTTGGGAATCCCAATAACCCGATTCCATCATCCAACCTACCGATGCTCGTCTTTTTACATCCGAATGGGACTATCGCCGGATGATCGATACCTGATGTCTGGGTCAAGTGATCGCGGGATTCACATTTGGGAAACTGACGCACCTGAACGACCGCCTATTATTTTGCAAGGCCACGAGCATGAAGTTACGAGTGTTGCTTGGTGTAGAAGTGACTTTGATATTGTAAGTTGAACGGAATCATTCATTCATCCATTATAATCAATCGAAAAATTTACTATCTATTTCTCACAGATTGCTTCTTGTTCGGATGATCTAACATTACGTGTTTGGCATCGTCGCGGGTTGGGTGAAGACTAAGAATGAACGTTACAAATCAAAAGTCATTATTTTATCATATCCTTCCTATAATTATAATTAATGTCTTAATGTTTATGCTATAATAATTTTATCTTATTTAACAACTTGTGTTTCATCTTGTACTAACTGCCTAAATGAGAACATGTTTATGTGTTGAACAGTTTACCTGCGCGATCAAGTTTTTTAGTCACGAGCGGTTTTGTTAATTATATTTTGGGTTTCACAGGACTCTTTAGTTGGCTTTGTGAATTTGAGCAATATCAAACTAGATTAGATTATTCTAAAAATCACTAGCAAAAAATATACAATTAATAGATATAATTTTATGGCAGTTACAATTTTGGCATTTCAGAATTTGATAACTATTCATTAGTTCTTGACGTTAATAAAGCAATTTTGGTAATTAACTTATATAATGACAGTAAATTGTGTCACATAATTTCAACAAATTGTCAAAATCTAAATTTTAATATTATTTCGTATAAACAATAAGTACAATAAATAATTCCTTATTTTTGAAGTCAGAAAATAATCTGAAGGGTTTTCTGGATATATAATCAGTCATATAGATGGTGTGCAATCTATTATTTATATTGAAATGTCATCATGAAAATTCATTTTTAACGCCCAAATATATCAATGTCAAACACGGACAATAGTTGTAAGTTTATTAAACTTGTTTGCATTTTAAATAATCAAGATAGTTTTATACTTCGTGACAACCCTATTTTTATGCCAGTCTTTTCACCACCATACGCGCCTCCCTGTGACGTCACGACTTGTTTAACACTCTTGATTTTCTTTTTGGCCTTTTCATATTTCTTACGATGTTTGACTCGTGGATTTCGTTGATCCTTATTACGATGTGGCGTTAATCCTTTATTCTTGAGAATTTGGTAGTTGATTTGTCGCTTGGCACCCTCTGGCAAATTATTGGAATCCTCGGATGCATTGTTTCTAAATCAATTTATATATTATTAATAATGCAGTAAAAAGGTACTACAGTAATTATTAAGGATAATTATATACCTTTTCTGTTCCTTTTGAGCATCGTATTGTTTTCGTTTTTCAAGCTTTTTCGATTCTGTGGCCTTTTTTATTGTTTCATAATAATCGTTGGAGTCTTGAGAACCAAACTCAAGCGAGTCTTTTTTATCAGCTTCGTCCCAGTCAAGGTCATCTAACTCGGCTTCCGGATTGGGTTTCTTTCTTGTTGTTTGCATATTGCTATTTCTATATAGGCCTTTATATGGAATATCGGTATCACCCGTGTACCGGTTCGACTTCAGACGCTTAGAAGCGTTCTATGATGACAATCGGATATTAAATTAATATCATGCATGAAAAATATACATTTTTGTCCAATATTTTTTCATTCTTCGTTATTAATAAAATACCTGATCAATTTTTGCAGCATACTGTCGCAACGAACTTTTCTTTTGTGCCTTTTCTTCGGCATCTATTTCGTCCATAACATCCAAATCGCCAAGATCCGAGGACATCTAAGATATTTCATAAAACCAAAATGTTTTTAAAAGCACGAAAAAGCAAAATTAATATCAAATAAAAACCAAGAAAACAAACTCTTTTTCGCTTCTTTTTTTTGTTATCTTGTAAGCTAACAAATTCGTCCTCTAATAGCAACAGAGAAGTTTTAGAGGTAGGCAAAGGTGATAGTCCTATATTATTATTATTATTGTGAAAATCATCATCATCCTCCTCTTCACCCTGTGAATGTATTGGACTAATGATGACTACTTTTTTTGGGGCTGCTGATTTTTTGGAGGCGCTGCTTTTCAACGCGGATTTGAGAGAAAGTGCCTCTGTTGAATCAAGAGCATTGATAATGACTGATCGCTTAGGTACTGAGTCTAATAAAAATAACATAATACATTTGTATTTATTATATATTTCGAGATGTTTTACCGAAGACAGATATATAGAATAATTATCGAAAAAAATCTTTTCGCGTACCATTGCTAACAGTCTCATGTTCATCCTCAACTTTCTTTATATATCGTTTAATCGGTTCTTGCATCTTTTTTTCGACTTCTCCAAGTTTATCCAGATCTTTGCGTATTTCTAACAGAGCATTAAATACAGGATGCTGCCACAATCGAGGCGTCGCTGACGATTTCAAAACGAAATAAAAAGATATATTCATCAGATAATTGATCAATGTTTGATATTTCAAGGACAGGAAATTGTGAACATGGTCGTCCTCTTTCTTCTGGTTCCTCTCTTTAGCTCTTCGAATGATAAAAAACCGAAAAAGTTACTCATAATATCATAGGTAAATAGATGGACAGATATATAATATACTCACTTTTCCAAAATAGAAGAAATTTCTTTAGTAGCTGTATACTTTTCGCGAAATTCATTTGCCAGCTCTAATAATTCTGGTGAATTGTTTTTTATGACTTTGAAGATCTCATCGGGGGAAGCATTATTTCTTTCCAGAACTAATATTTCTTCTTGAAGATCGCTGAAGTCCGCCAAAACAAATCAATATAAATATCACAATAAAAATTATGAGAGAACAAGTAATATAATTGAATACATCTTACTTTACTGAAGAAATAGATTTAAGATCTTGATTGACACTTTCGATTAGCTGCCTGTCGTTTTCATCGTCCTATGATAAAAATTTAATTGTTTTAATGCGGAAATCTTTTAATTGTAATCATATATTAGTTCATGAGATGCAACAACGTGAAATAAAAAAATCTTACCTTGTCCAACGCGGCCCCAGTAGACCATCCAGCGAAAAACTCTTTCTCTACGAAATCTTCCTCAGTCATCTTGCTAATTCTCTTCTTTTGCAATCTTAATGCCTCTTCTTCTTCCTCCTTTGCATCGTCAAAATCTGAGAGTTCATCAGCATCGTAATAGGCGTGTTTTGACTTTCCCCATGTTTCTTTATCATAATCTTCTACTTCATGATCATTGCCAGAGAGTGTTACATCGAGATCAAATTCATCGGAATCATCAACCTCCTCTTCTTCTTCCCCTTCCTCTTGATCATCATCATCTTCTTCACTTTCGTCTAATGACAAAGCAAGAACTTCTTCCTCCGAAAGTTCATAATCATCTGTAGAACATATCTTGATCAATGCAGGTTTAGCCAAGAAAATATCGATAGCTCAATTTTTCAAGAATTTTACCACGCTGATTATTTCTTTCGTCTGGATCAAGTGAAATAATGTCTCTGTTTTCCATGACTAAAATATTTGTAATAAATTAGAAGAATTCGAAGTAATTTCGAGATTAACCCAAAACCTAATTACATTCGTCTTCTGAGTCGTGTTCGACATCAGCCCATGTCTTAATGGCTTTTATTCTGCTACCACGCATATCATATTTATCATCGGCTGTCTCCGATCTAGGGTTTCGAAGGTTCTTTTTCTTTTGTCCCATTGTTAAGAAACAAAAAATTTGGCTTAAAATTTTTTGATACGAGATTTCAAATGTCGGTCAGAATTATAAAATTTCGCGTGATTTTTCAAATTCAAATATGAATTCACTTCGACGGGTAGTAGTCACTGGTTTAGGCCTTGTGACCCCTTTAGCAACAGGAGTTCAAAAAACTTGGCAAGAACTAATAAATGGTAACTGTGGAATAATATCTTTGGTACCTCACGAAGGAACGGAAAAAAAGGAGGATACGACAATATTGCCAGTATATAGTGGGTTTGAGGGGTTGCCGTCAACTGTGGCGGGAGTTGTCAAACGTGGAAAAGCAAAAGAAGGAGGATTTGATCCAGAAGAATGGTTGGATCGAGGGGTATGTGATGTGAAACAACTTGATATCTCAAAAAATGTATTTTTACGAGAACTGATGGTATTTAGGATGAACGCAAGATGGCACTATTTACACAGTTTGCTATTGCGTCTGCTAAACAAGCATTAGCGGATGCACAGTGGGCCGCAGATACAGATTATGGGAAAGAGCGAACCGTATGCAATCTATGGTAAAATTGTGGACTTCATCGTCTTCTTTAGACTTTTCGAATCTTTACGTATATTGCTTTAGGGCGTGTGTATAGGGTCAGGAGTTGGAAGTTTGGAAGATGTGGTTTCAACAACACTAATATTTGAGCGTCAGGTTTGATTTGTTATTACACTATCTTTCTTTGCCCATTCGAAGAAGGATTACTAAATTTTTCCTATCATCGTAATTTGTCGCGTTATGCTTCATCCTTACAAAGGGTTACCGTAAAATTTCGCCATTCTTTGTCCCAAGGATGTTAATTAATATGGCTGCCGGGCATTTAACGATGAAATATGGATTTCGCGTAAAATTTATTTATTCTTATTTATATAATTAATTTGAAAATCTTGATATCAGGTCATTATCTCTTTCTAATTATTTTTAGGGTCCAAATCATGCAGTCGCAACTGCATGTACAACAGGAGCACATGCAATAGGCGACGCGTCAAGATTCATTCAATTTGGTGATGCAGATGTGATGGTTGCTGGAGGCTCTGAATCTTGTATACATCCTTTATCTATTGCTGGGTTTGCAAAGTTTGTATCTATCCTTGTTTTTTTATTATGCTATGTATGAATCGCGCGTTTTCTAATTTCTTTAACTCAATGTAAAGGGCTAAATCTTTAGTGACAAAAATGAATGACCGCCCTAAAGAATCGTCACGTCCTTTTGACCGAGAACGTGAAGGATTTGTAATGGGCGAAGGTGCTGGTATTCTTGTCCTTGAGGTGAGTGATTAAGATACTCAAAATACAAATATACACTTGACAAAAATAAACATAATTCTACATAATATATCTTTAGGAACTAGAGCATGCAAAAAAACGCGGTGCACGAATTTACGCTGAACTTTGTGGTTATGGTTTATCAGGTAAGCAGCAACAAATAGTTAGTCTTTTCTCAGCACGATCACTCACCATATGAGCTCGGAAACAAATCCAAGGTGACGCTCATCACATGACAGCACCACCTGAAGATGGAAGCGGAGCCGCACTTGCCATGAAAAGGGCTTTACATCACGCTAAATCCGAAAATGAAATTGACTACATTAATGCGCATGCCACTTCCACGATATTGGGAGATATTGCAGAAAATCGCGCGATAGCAAATGTATTTCCTAATAGGGTGATCGATAAAGGTAACATGTCGAATGTCTTGGCAGTCTCATCTACCAAAGGGGCTATTGGACATTTGTTGGGTGCAGCTGGGGCAGTCGAAGCCATTTTTACTGTATTGGCGGTATACGAGGTAATTTAACCATCATCATTTTTTGATGATGGTATTTTTTCTCATGTTGTTGTTATTGTTAGAATATCATCCCGCCTACATTGAATCTTCAAAAACCCGATACCGAATTCCGTCAATTCAATTATGTCCCATTGACAGCTCAACAGAAAGTTGTGCGTGCTGCGTTGACCAATAGTTTTGGTTTTGGTGGGGTAAATGCTTCATTATGTTTTCGAAAGTTTGAAGGATAATTGGCGAGAAATATGAATTAATTATTTCGACTTTAAAATTGTATGCTTTTGCAATTAATATTTCTAAGTAATAAATTAAACATTTATTCTAAAAACTACTTCAGAACTAAACAACGTTTTATCATAAAGGAGATTTGAGTTATCTATTCTTAATTTAAAATATCAGTCAAAAAGTCTTGTTATCATCCCTTTGCAATGTGATAATACCAGTATTTAATATCGATGATGCTCTATTCTCAGCGAAGCTAACATACGTCGCATCTCAAGTCTCCATAACGGTATCTTTTCAACGGCAACATCTACTTTAGCAATATCCTCATCATTAACGATCTGTGTATTTCCAATAAATGCATCCCGATTTATCCACTCTATTAAATCATCAATGTATTGATACTCTCTTTCCACCCCTAAACTCCCAAAACGATGAAATAAGTGTTCGGGTAACGCGATAGTTTGGGCCGAGACTTTTGAATTTTGTTTTAAGATTTCTAGAATTTTCGATTCTTCTTCTTTGGACTCTTGACGCATTTTTTCCTGAGATGGAAGAAAAGCCTTTCCCGCGAGAACTTTTGCAACAAAGAGAGATTGAAATTGTGCTAAGGGAAATGGCGAAACATGAAGTGGCAGACCGATAAATGACAACTAAATATCGATAATGGCTAAAAGTTAATATAGTGATAATTCGAATCAAAAGTGACAAATTAGAAATAATACTTACAGTGGGGTTAGGAATATAAAAAATATGGTTATATAAATTAAATACGCCTTTACCATTTTTTATCAGTATTTTGTTTTCAGGCAAGTCCTGCATATCATGATTCTCACTGTTATTACTATTGCCATTAACAGAAGGCAAGTAAACAAGATCTCGAAGGAATGGAAAACTGTAGAAATATCCAGTTGCGAATATTATCGCGTCAACATCACCCAAGGTACTACCATCTATAAACTCGATAATACCTTTTTTGCTATAATTATTGCCCACGATGCTGAATCTTTTGATTACAGGCTTAATTATTATTGAGGTTTTTTCATCGAAGTCTGCTAACGTAGAAGAAGAACGAATAGATTGGTAAACGGGTTTTTTGCTGATACGCACGAGTATCCGACTAATATCTATTGCTGACAAGCCACCACCAACAATTAACACCGTCTGTTATAAGCGAAAGAATGGAAATACTTTCTAATACCTAAAGGATCAATAACCCATTGACTCTGATGAACTTAAATACCTTATCAATAAAATCATTAGGTTCTCGAAAATATTTTGAGTGATACAGAACGTCAGAAAACTGTTTATTCCACTCATCCAGCCCTTCAATTTCAGGCACATATGGAACATGATAATGTCCATTACACACCAAAACTGCATCAAATTCTTCTTCACGCCAATAACATTCGATCTCACCTTCCGAACCACTTTTTTTCTTGTAATGGCGTAACACAACTTTCCAACCATCCTTCCATTCATTTTCTCGGACACGTTCTACAGATGTTTGAAATTCAACTAAGTCTATCAACATGTGATTTTCCGCAAAATCTATCAAATATTTTGTGATTACCGTGTAATGTGGAAACATTGGGATGTTTTCGGGAAAAGGTAAGTTTACATAACTCATTATTTGATGAGGAAGATTGACAAACAAATCTTTATACGTTGGAGTTGGATACTCTTCAGGAACTTTATTTTCGTGAGAATTTTTGTTGTTGATATGAATAGTTTTTGCAGGTAATGTTGAAGGAACTTCCATTAAGATGTCAAAAAAAGGTGAAGTTTGTGGAAAAGTCAATCTTGCATCTGGTTTATCGAAATAACACCTAAAAGAAATAAAATTAGATGACAAAGTATAAAGGGAGCGAGAATTAGCGAAAGGAACATACCAAACTCCCCCGAGTTGTGCGTTTCGCTCGTACACTTTAACCTCGAGCCCTTCGTCTCTCAAGTTTTTTGCGCTCACAAGACCAGCTGCTCCAGCCCCAATAACACACACGCGTTTCACATGCTTAGGAAATACGTACTTCTCTTGCATTTCACTGAATATATAAATTTCAGATTTTGAAGATCTGCAACAATAAATAATTTTTCTTAGCACATGAATTTTTTCCTGAAGACCAATAAAAATATTAGTGTTTGATCACCAGTGACGATGAGCTTTTGAATCAAAGTACTAATCATAAAGTTTGCGAGCAATTTTACATGAAAGCAAAAATAAACTGACCAATTAAAAAATTTTATTTGACATTGTTAAATTTTTCAAGACCATTCCACCAAGACTCTCATTTATCTGAAAAAACATCAAAATACTCACCAAAGAACCCACTGGATCCGGTCGCGAACCAACACGGAGAAACTGGACACCCGGGGAATTCTTACTAACCCTAACCAACACCAGTGTCGTTGTTAGTGAGTATTCGGCGCTTCTTTTCATTGGTGAGGATCCCAGCCGGAATTTTACTGGGCCAAACCATGTGTTACAGATATAGGTCATGTGTATTAAGTTAATCCGGAGAATTATAAAATTATCCGAGTTGACTTAATCCTTAATTCACTATCTTGCTTTAGTGTTCCCCATAATTTTGATTTCTGCCTTTTTGTAGTCTTTCTTTACGTTCGAATGAAATAAAAAGGAAGAGAAAATGATAAGTCCGGTTAGCTCAACTGGCTAGAGCAGCCGAGTGGTATCTCAGATGGTTCTTTCTCCTGTATTTCTTTTTCCTATATTTTCTTAGCATTTTTATCTTTCAGTAGTATCAAATTTTTACGTTCGTATGATTTGTTTGGTTTGTTGGAGGAACCACTTAGTTTGTCCTCTTTTTCTATCTGCAATTATATACACGTGTGTTCGCACGCACGTGGGAGACTTTTTTTAATTGCAGCTACTCCAACAAAATGATAAACGGTTAATTTCTTTTTAGTTCACATGGTGTAAGAGCAAGGGTTTGTTGTCGAACGCCTCGCTTTTCTTCACCAACACCCAAAACATTGATAAATTAGGATGGATTTTATCGACAATTAAAAATTTAATTCATCGAGGTCCATCTTGAGAGAGTTTTTCCCACATCAAGCTATGCATATGGACTCGAAGATTTGTTTCACATAGCGAGTTGACATTGTCCGTTTTTTCCTTCAACAAAACGAGAATATGGTCTCTTTGGTTCTATGCTGGATCGAACGACCGTTCGAACCGATTAAATTAACATCCGGCAAATATTGCGGTAGTACGACCCTGACCCGGATCTTTTTCTCCACGGAACAGCACCACTTATCCACATCAATGACGGGTAAAAACAGAAAAACGGACAATTGACCTTTTTTCTCTCTCGCGATAGCCGAACCATTTTTTACACACTCAAAATATTCTCAACAAGTTAATGACACGTTTGACTTGGTGTTTGAATGCTATTGGTGAATAATGTAAAGGAAGTCGGTCTTTGCGAACAATAAAAAGTGGTGACTTTTTTTCAAATATCAATTTTTGTGAACAACTATAACAACAGAACAACAACGTAGCAACAAACAACGAACCGGATATTAAACGTAACAGTAATTTGTGTGCTATATATAATAATAACACTTCGAATTTCATAAAAATATAATTGTATCGTATTTGTGTGTACGGAACCTGCAGTTTCGGCGACGCTTACGTATCCACGGATAGATGGATAACTTTCGCATAACGATAATAATTCATATACGATCAAAGAGAATTCTTCCTCCTTCTCTCAACCTCTGAGATAGATTCGCAAATCTTACACTTGCCCACTCATCACTCACTCTTAAAGAGAATCATCAGCAGTAACAACTACTATTACTATTGGGCATCGTGTAAACTGGAGTGGATTGCGTTTCCCGCATACTAAGAAAGAAGGAGCATCTAAAAAATCAAACTATAACCACCAAAAAAACTCGATATTGATGACGACGTAATCAAATATCAACGATCAAATAATCCTGCTCTCACTTTTGTTCCCTCTCTCGTACACATTTCCATTATTGCTATGTAAAATGAGAGCACGATTTTATATTTCAGTTCCTTTTATATTTCAGTTCCTTTTATATTTCAGTTCCTTTTATTATTCGTGTGTACGAGATTTCAAGAATGGATACAATGGCTGCTCATATTATATGCACTTTCACGACGTGTGTATGTGTGCGTATGCTCGTATCTTTTCTTCTTTTATAGTGTGTGCTCAAAAGAAATTTTTAGGAGACAAGTCCCGTAAAAAATCTGAGGACCCTTGGCAATGATGTGTGGTTCGAGTCCCACACCGGACATCTTTTAAAATATTTCATTTTTGGTTATTCTTTTCCTTTGTTTCCTCATTACAAAATCCTGAGAAAGATGGACATTGGGTAAGGAAGAGATGCAAAGATGAGGTAAGTGAAGTGAATAAATACAAGTTTATGATTTTTATTTTATTAAATATACATTAGAAGTCCCGTCCTTAGTGTACATACATCGTTGTATTAGCAGTATTATCCTAATTAAGAGAAGATTAGCAACAGGATGCGGATGCGAACCACGTTATCGTGAAAGAAGACTGACGACGTGATCATTCGAAGGAAAGCAATTCTATTTGATCAGTCTAGCAAAAAGAAAAGATTAAGTTGCGGACACGTGAAACTACGACGAACATTAAGACAATGACAATTTTAAGAATATTCAACGTTTTTATTACACAATATGCGTTTCTCCTTTAGTATTTGTAATTGGAAATAAATTTTACTTATTTGTGTTAGTATACAATCGAACCTCCATATAGTCAACTCCATATAATCACATTTTTCAGTTCCCAACTTACGAAGAATAAGAAATTTGACCTCCATATAGTCACAACCTCTTTATAATCACAGTTTTTCATATCCCGAGGGTGTGATTATAGGGAGGTCAGACTGTATTATTCTTTCTCAAATCAAACCCCCCCCCCCACTTTATTATTTTCACTGGTTTATTTATTCGCCCTTTATGAAATGAATTTGATTATTACTAAAGATTTCACACTAAATTATGTGACGAAATGTAACGTACTATTTAAAAAAAAGATATACGTCTATTTAATGATTACCATATGTACTATACTAAACATTATCGTTATTAATTTTATGCAGTAAGAATTAATGAATAATCATACATTTTACAATAGGCAAATTATTATCATCTTCATCAATCAACATTAATAATTGATTGTTTCTGCTAATTATAATAAAAATTCCAATGATAGAACTACTCAATGGACAAACCTAGAATCT
>CAJVPL010000361.1:0-29016 GCA_910591945.1 Ambispora gerdemannii
TAAAAAAATATAAGAAATATAGAAAAGTAAAAATAAAAGAAAAAGTTTAAATAAATATTACTGCGCTAAAAATATAACGTGATATATTGATGAAAAGTAGAATGGTAACAATATCTATAAATAGATAACAATCTATATTAAGTAAAAAATAATATATATATTGTTTTTTACTATTTAAATTCAAGTTAAAATAATATAATTGGATAAAGATATAAATTATTACTATTGGATAAAATATAAAAAAATTTAAAAGTGAAAAATATTAGAAAGAATATTACTATACTTGAAAATAATATAGTAATGATGATAAAAAATAAAATATTAATAATATCAATACAGTCAAATTTCTTTATAGTTATCACTCTTAGGAAAGCAAAATTTGATAATTATAAAGGGATTTGACTGTATAATAAAAAAAATTCTTTTATAGTTATATTCTCTCTATGATTATTAAAATTTATTTTTCTGGAAATAATAACTATAAAAAGATTTAATTATATTATTATATTTTTTAAGTTTATTATTAAAAATTTGATTTTATTTTAGCTAGTTATAATATAAATTACTTACCTTAAATAATTTAATATTTATTAAAAATTCTTTTAATAATAATTATTATTATTTTTTATTATAAAAATATTCAAAATAATAATATTATTAAATTTGATAATATACTTATAAAAAAGTTATATATTAAAATTAGTATTGTTAACTGAATTATATTGAATATAATTTAATACTGCACCATTGGATTACTGAACTTAGTAATTTTATAAATTCAATATAATTTAGTTCAATAATTTCTAATTACTAAATATAGTAACATGACAATACTGATTAAAATATATTTTTGTTTTTTAAATTAATAAATATAATAATAATTAAAAAAATAAAAAATTTATTAATAAAATATAATAAAAATACTGATTTTTTTCTTTATATAAAAATTTTTAGTTTTATTAATAAAAGTTTTTATTTTAGATTTAATTTGATAAAGTTATTTAATTACATATAAAATTAATAATTTTTTATAATTAAAATATATAAAAAATAAATTATTAATTTTATATGTAATTAAAATAATTTTGTCAAATTAAATCTAAAAATTTGAAAAAATATATTAAAATATATAATATTATTTTTAGTTCAATGTAAAAATCAAAAATATTTATTAGTAAAATTAAAATCTTTATATAAAAAACTCATATTTTTCATATTTTTACAATTGCTACTTTATATACAAATTATTTATTTTGAAATTATTAATTTTTATATGATATATAATATTTAAACTTATTAATAAATTTTATTTTATAAATTTTATAAAGTTTTTTATTAAGAAATTTAATTTGTAAATATAATATAATAAATCTTTTTGATTATATTTATGAATTAAATTTGTATTTAATTTTTATAAAAAAGTTTATAGAAATTATAAAATATAATATAGTCAAATTTCTCTATAATTATCACTTTTAGAAAAGCAAAATTTAATAACTATAAAAAAAATGTGATTATAAAGAAATTTTTTTACTATATTTATATATAAATAAAAAAGCAAAATGAAATGATTATAAAGAAATGTGACTATAAATGTGTGTAATTATAAAGAGATTTGACTATACTTTTTTTATATATAATTATCAGATTCAATAATAATTTTTATATAACTATAAAATAATAACTATAGATGAGTTTGATTATATTTTTTATAAAAATTATTAATTAATAAATAATAAAATAATCAAATTAAGAATTAAAAATAAAAAAATTAAAATTAAATAAAAAATCAAGAAATAATTAAATTAAAAATAATTTGATTAATAAATTGCAAATTAAAAAAAGAAATTTAAAAAACAATAAAAAAATTAATTAGTAACTAAATCATAAAAATTCATAAATAAATTTGATCTTGAAATTTGTTTCATATTGTATTTCATGTTTATCTATAAAATTACCAAGTATAACAATGTTATTCCTTTGAAATCAATTTCATTTATTTGCTATATCAATATTATTTAAAGCAATAAAAACAGTAACATATATTAGATAATATTTTAGGGAGTGAGGATAGAGCTGGATCTTAGGTGATACATAATTAAGCATTTTTGATTGGTTATAGTATCTTACCTGGGGATTGAACACTTTTATCAAAGTGATATTAGGTAATATATGTCAGTGTCCTAATAGCAACAATGTAATAAATAATATTTAAAAATAAAATTTGAATCCAATAAGCAACCGCGTAGAAAGTGACGTTAGAATTAGCGAATTTGTATTTAAATTAAATAAATAATATAATGCATATCTATTTTCTAATATATCAAATAATATTCAGATGCAACAAAAAGGCCTCCGAGCATCTAGTCACTTGCTGAAAATTTTTCTCGAAACCGTCTATTCCGCCGTAATACGGATCGCGTATGTATCGGTCTCCTTCTGGATCATAATCGCCAAATAGTTTTACTTTTTTTATATATAAGTAATCATATTTTAGTTCCCATTAAAATAAAAATATATATAATAATATAATATATAATATATATACCAATGGCTTTTGATCCTTTAGGTTTGATAGCTTCCAAAGTTGCTAAATTTGATTCGTCCATACACAGGATATAGTCGAATTCATGAAAATCTCCTTTTGTGATCTTTATTTTTTGAATCGAGGAAATTTCTTTTTAAATTAATCAAACAAAAATCGAAAGACCTAAGTTGAAAATTAAAAACAAAACCTGTCTTGCAAATGTGTTCACAGGAACATTATGTTTCTTGCATGTCTTTACAGATCGAGGATCTATTTTTATTTGACGAAAAAACAGTTTTCTCTACTCAAAATCGAAAGGATCATAGTTCACTATTCCAGAAATCAAAAAATTATTAAATTTTACCTGGAGGCGCTCCTACATGCCATTCACCAGTACCCGCACTATCAATTCGAAAAAAGTGACTCTTGCTTTTTAGTTTTATTGTATGCGCGAATACTGCTTCTGCCATTGGACTTTTACATCAAAAAAATTGCAAATTAACATTTGTTCTTTTTAGATAAAAATTGTATATTTATCTACACATACCTTCGGCAAATGTTTCCTATTTACAAATATAATATTGAGCTTGAATTCTTCAATTTTCATATGAAAAGCCCATTTACATTTGCTTATACAAAACTTGACTATAAATATCTACTTACCGAGACAAACAAACAACACGCTAATTTTTTGGTCAGCCATTTTCGTGAGAAACGTAAATTTTGTAGTCCAATCAGGCTTTTAAAACGATGATCCGTGTAACATAAATGTGAGCTATAATGCTAAAAAAAGATTCTGTCTGTGTTTAAAAAAATGTCAGAATCCCAACCCTCTTCAACATCATCCGACAATAGTGCAACATCAACAACAACAACAACAACAACAACAACAACAACAACAACAACAACAACAACAGAAAAGCCTTCCTTTTCATATATTCCTTACTCTTCCGAATTACAGTTACCAGGAATAATGTCGCTAATAGAGAATGATTTGTCAGAACCATACTCTATTTACACTTATCGATATTTTATTAATAACTGGCCTAATTTATGTTTTATGGTAGGTGGGTGAGGTTAATTACAGTATCGTGGGTCGATGAAAATTAGCAATTATCTCTCTATTTTTCATGATTTCTACTAATGCTGTTCGTTTTCCCGAAATATTATTAAAGACTATGGACCAAAATCAGTGTATAGGCGTGATAATTTGCAAGTTGGATCGGCATCGGCATAATAATGCATTGCGAGGTTATATTGCAATGTTGGCGGTAAAAAAAGAATATCGAAAGCAAAAGATCGGTTGGTATCATTTGTAGTAAAGATATGTATTATTTATTGATTCTTATTGATGACGGTGATTTGTCGTCTTTATCGTCTTCATTTCATAAGATCGATAATAACAATAATAATGGTAATTCATAATGAAATGGTAGGCACGACATTAGTAAGAATGGCTATCAATGTAATGAAGAGTCAAAACGCTGATGAGGTGATTATTATGTATTATCAATTTATAAAAAATTTTTATGGTATTTCTTGTATTGATTTGATGGCATGCTCACACTTTTTTTAGATTGTGCTTGAAACTGAACACACCAATGTTGGTGCACTTTCATTATACCAAAATCTGGGATTTATTAGAGACAAAAGATTATATCGGTACTATCTTAATGGCGTGGACGCATTTCGACTAAAATTGTTTTGTAGAGATGGCGTTGCAAGTGGAGCAGAAAATGACAATAATTTAAACAGAAATCAAGCATCAACATCAACAAAGGAAAATGATAGTTGTTTAAATAGTAGCAATATTAGAAATTAAAATTTTATCCAGAAAAAGAAAAAATATAATACATAATATGGGCAATGATAATTGCCCGGTAAAAAAAACGGCCAGCGTTCTGGAATACTTGAATATAAATTATTATGAATGCAGTATGCTATTAATTAGTAATAATAAAGAAGATTAAATTCATAAAAGAATGTTCATTATTTTTCGGTATCAGAAACATTCTCGGAAGAAGCGATAGACCCTTCAGGAGTAACATCAGTAACACCCCAAACCCTAATCGTTTTATCAAAACCACACGAGATCAATAGATCACGTTCTATATCAAACCATAAACTTTTTACTATCGATGTATGACCTTCTAGTCTCCCGATGATCTTTGCTGTTGCTACATCAAATATACAAATGTCACCTTTCGTGTCGTCAGTCACGTAAAAGTATTTTCCGCTCGGATGCCAACAATGACGCGGCGTGGAAAATTTATTGACCCGTGCGCCATAAAAATTTCGCACTTGAACGTCTGAATTGACGAGAAAGAGAATTTGGCGACCGGTTTCGTCGTCTGTTGATACTAGCAAGTATTTTCCATTGTTGTGCGGTGACGGAGAAATGTCCATTGGTGTGAAAGAAACCCATTCGTCACCATTCTCATTCATATTGTATTTTGTGTCTTGAAAATTCACGAGATCAACGTAATGTAGATAATTATCTTCGCGTACTCCAATCACCAAGGATTCATTATTTGGTAGAAAACAAAATGCTTCGACATTTCCAGTGAATATCATTGAATGAACTTTAGCGTATTTAATGTCAATTTGATTATTAAATGTTGGGCTTCGAGGACTTGCAGGAGATCTTGGAGTATTTGGAACTGTCGATGGAGGAAGCATTTTATAGAAATTGACAGTGTGATCATGAGAAGCAGTGGCAAACATTGATCCGTCAGGTGAGAATCGAGCATGTATAACATATTTCGAATGATCTTTAAAAGTCTGAAGAGTCTCATTCGTGTTAACATTCACCAACACCACTGTGGAATCCATTGATCCACTCAGCATCAGCGTGGGATAATCAGGATGAAAATCAACACATAATACGGGAGATTTATGAACTTGTAAAGTATTAAAAGTGTCCCTCGTCAATAACGATGTAAATTTTATACTTTTATCCGCTGATCCTGTGACAATTGCGGTGACATGTGAGTAGGCGTATTCGTTTTCTCCTTCGAGGAAATTGGTGATTGGAAGGTTTTGAGTGCGTACCGAAAGAATATTTGCATCGTGAATTTGATTAAATGTGTCATACAGGAAACGCGGAATATTTTCATTGCCTGATTGATTTAATTCCTCCTCAATTTGCCTGTTTATTTTAATTGGTGGAGAAAGAATTTCTGGAATTAGAGTCGATCAAATAATTTTTAATGCAAGTTGAAATCATAATTAAATTACCGTTGCAAACTGAGTTTTCCCAATCGATCGGTCATACGAGAAATCAAATGTTCATCAACAAGATCAATCAGATTTTTTTCCGGTGATTGCCGAAATACCTCGCTGTTCTCTATAATGACTTCTGATGCTTCTTCCCGAAAAGCATTCAGAGTTTTATGATATTTGTTCAATTCCAAAAATTGGAGAACCAACGAATGAGCAAGTGGAAAAGCTTTTGACGGCATTCTGAAAGTTTATGGTTTAATTATTTGTGTATGGTTTGGTATAGGTGTTACTTTTTATACGCTTCTATATGGGTCAGTGATATGTCTATGAGGGCAGTAAAGAAGCGCATTGACCCCTTCATATAAGAAAAATGTTGAACGATCTTCATATGATCTACAGCCACGATCGCGATGTGCAATTATCTTTAATCACCTTTTTCGAAATTATCGTTATACAATACAATAGAAAAGACAACAAGAAAATTTATCATCATATTGTCTTTTAATAATAGGATTACTAGAAAAGAAAATTTCACGCACACACAAAAACGCACGAATTTTGTCCGTATTATGTCTATCTCTTGCTTGAATTCCCTTTTTATCTCCGTGAAACCTTTATGTAGGGCAAAAATTTATAATAATTTCTTTACCTATTCTTCTTGTTATTATCGTAATATTATCGTTTTTGGGAATCTAAAAAACAACATGATATCAACAAAAACTTTGAATGATGCAAGAGAAAATGTAAAGTCTATATCAACACTTGTTTCAAATAAATATATTGTTCCGTCTCCTCTTTCTTCCCTACCTCACGCTTCCCGTTATCTTAACCTATATTGCACGACACAACGTAGTGCGTATGTGACACAAGCGATAAATGCTAAATCCTTTAAGAATAATAATAACAACAATAATAATAATATCATCAAAAACATTTTACAATTGTTATCCATCACACGTTCAACGAGTCAGACACAACGACATTACGTGACAAATCGATTCAGCAGAAATCTAATATGGCCGAATCGAAGAAAAGAAATAAACTCAAAATTGATCATCGGAGGAATTATTTTAATTAATGCCGCAGTATTTGGTGCTTGGAAATACGCCATGTTTCTTGGTCAATACTATCGTGATTGGAGGCTTTACTCTTTTATGACAAAGAATCTGTTAATGGGTATTAATAATATAAAGGCGGGAAGATGGTGGACAATGATCACTGCAAATTTTAGTCATTCTAATCCATGGCATCTTGTCCTGAATTGCTTTGTCTTTTGGAGCTTTGGACCAGCAGTAAGTCTGATTTTATCTAACATTTATTTAATTTCATGATTATTTATTTTTAATGAATATTTTGTCATGATGATATATTACAGATTTTGGGACTTATTGGAGTAAAACAATTTGTACTGGTTTATCTTGCCTCTGGATTAAGCGGATCTCTAGCACACTTATTCTATCATTATAAGATTAGACCAAGAACAATCGATCGACGTTTTTTACCCGTAACTCATAGTCAAGGCGCTTCAGGTATGCTAATCCTTCAATTTTGATAAATACATAGATATACTCTGAATATTTCATCGTCTTTTCATGAATAGCCTGTGTAATAGGAATCATCACAATCTTTGCACTAAAAAATCCATTTGAAACTGTCATCCTATTCATCATACCGATGCCTGCCATAGCAGCAATTGGATTGTTTGCTGCCTACGATATTTACAATTCTTGGCATCCTGGGAGAAATTTAGTTGATTCGTCTGCACATTTAGGTGGTGCACTGTTCGGGGCACTTTATTATTGGACGAGATTACGGCCGAAAACGAGAGGTATTATTCGTGCCGGACGATTCAAGATATAATATAGTTTATATGTTGTCGTCGGATCTTAGATTTAGGTTATAGCAATGTACGTAATCTCTAATTCGGTAAAGTGTTTTTAATGATAATTTCATAATTTCTGCATTTTGCTCTTCATTATAAAAGCATTTGGGATTTAAAAGTACATAATTACAATCATTCAGCAAGTAATAAATGCTTAGAACTCTTAATTAATTAACTATTTATATCATTATATTATTCTACAACACCCGACAAAGATCTCTTCTTCTCACTTACACTCCCATCTGCATTCCCAAAATACACAACATCCGTCATATCAACAAACAACCCAACTTCCACTACACCAGTCAATAATTTAATTTTCCGCAACAACTCTCCCGGGGAATTCACCAATCCAAAATAAGCATCAATCACAAGATTTCCATTATCTGTGATTACGGGACCAGCTTTCGCTTTTGCCATACGTAGCGTGGGATTCTCGCAGCCAAGCTTTTTTAGTTCTGCGATGACGCGTGTGTGGGCAAATGAAATTACTTCAATTGGGATACCCTGTTTCCACTATTATCATCATTTAGAGTACGCGATTATTGATACAACGCGTGCAAAATTATAGCTTGATATTAAAAGAATTTATTGGCACAATATTAAATCTACCTTTTCACCAAGCGTCTTTGAATTTTTTCGATAATCAGCAACAATTATAAATTTCTTTGCTGCCTCCGCAACAACTTTTTCGCGTAAATGACACCCACCGCCACCTTTAATCGCATTCAGATTTTCGTCTACCTTATGAATCGATTAATGGAAAAATTGTGTGAAAATCATACATCGAGATGTTCATTGAATTTATATTACCTCGTCTGCACCGTCAATCGTTACGTCAATTTCAGGATATCTGTTATTTAATGGAAAATGAGTCAAATTAGATGGAAACGATAAATTCAGCGCTTCTTTTCTTTTGACTAATCATCGACCATACTTACTGGTCAACATCACCCAACGTCAGCCCATTATGAACAATTAAATGTCTACTCTGAAAGCTTGTTGGAATAAAAACAAAATTCGCGTTCGCCTCTTTTCCACGTTGTAGTAACCGTTCTACCACGTACTCTATTGTCGAGCCTGACCCAATTCCGATCAATCTTACAGAGTTGGTAATGTGATGGTCAACTGCTTGGTACGCAGCTTTACGTTTAACTTCTTCTATTAGAGAAGACATTGCAGTAGTGGAGTATGGAGAAGCAAAAAAGTTGGAAAGAAACGGTCTTGATGTTCTGTATTTTAAGAAAGATAAGATGTGATGAGATAGCATTTGAATTTGCATGTGACAGACAGACTTGATGCTAGTTTAATTTCATCGGGTAAATTCTAATTTCTACGCCAATTTAGTTCTTGAACTAATCATAATTGTGAATCTTGAATTGTTCATTTGGCAGAAAAACTATAACGATAAGTTTAAATCAATAACCCTATTTTATAATAAATGTAATCAGGTATCTTTTACAGAATGGATATTTTCATTTTCTTTCATAATGGAAAAAATATAGCAACGATTCCGGAATAATGAAAAACTATAGTAATTATATATTGTTGTATATCTGAATCACAAATTAACTGAAAAATTTAATTGTCATTTTTTCTTTGATCAGTATCAGTATCACTATTATTTTTATTTTCATTATTACCACCAATTACACCACCACCAAATCCACTATTGCCGTCTCCACCACCTCTTACCCACTCATCAAATGCTCGCTTTATATTATCCTGCACCAAATAAACAGCATCCAATCGTTGTACACTTTCATAAAATCGTGTGAAAAATGCCGTCTGTGTTCCATCATTCCATGATTCAACGTATCTCTTTGCCAATTCATAACCAGGAGTGAATGCTCGCGTTATTACACGCCTAGTGGCTGTCTTGGTATTTTCAAATTTTTCGCCGAGATCAATTTCGTATTCTTTAGTAGTTTTCTGAGGTGTCCGATTTTTAGAAGATTGTGCTTGATCTTGATCTTGATCTTGTGCAAGAGGATTTGTGTTATTAGAAGGCGTATGTTGAGTACTATCTTTCATTTCTTCAGTATGTGATTGACATGTTTCTGCACCTTTAAAATACGCCAAATGATAACCATCTAGAAAATTCCAACGTGATCGATGATATGGATGTTCTCTTGATGTCTTTTGATCAACACCATCTTTCTCTTCTGGATTGCTATTTTCATCTCTGCTGCCACCATCACTCTCACTGCTTTCACCATTCACAAACACTTGTTTTTCTTTCACTTTTTTACGTCGGAGACAGAACATCCGGCAGTCGGGTTCTTTTCCCTCGTTCCTATGCGTGTCTTTTTGTAGGCACCATTGTAGACACATTTCGTCTAGCTTTGGTTTTTCATTTCCCGACGAATTCAAACTGGGGTTTGTATTACGGTTATTATTACTATTGCCAGGTACTGTAGAATCATAAAAGTTACGAAGATATGAACGAAAACCAAAGATAGAGGGTGGTGTCGGAAGATTAGAGACTGTATGAAGCGAGTTATTTGGTAGCAAAGAAATATTTCCTTGCTCGGAATCAGGAGCTTGTTTTTTTGGTTGAGCTTTTGTACTTTGTTCTGTTTGCTCGCTTGTGGGTGTCATTATGAAGAATGAAGAATAGCTTGACGAAACAAGATTTGACGAACTTACCTAGTGTCGCCCGGAAAAATGGTAGCTGGATAGATTTTCCGTAAAATACGTGACTTTGGATACCATTTATTGGTAGCTACCATTTTTTGTGTTACTGAGTCACGATAAGGACACTTGTTGATCACCGAAAATATTGACACTATCGCTATAAAACGTCCTTTTATTTAAGTTCACCATGTTGAATTCTATACCATAGTAAAATTTTGAACACAAGTGATTGTTTTACAAGCTTCGAAAGATGACCTGAATTTCCGAAATATCGTTCGTGAACTTTGAACGCGAAATTCGCCGCATTAACGCACAAAATACTAATAATAAAGAATGTTTTTTCAGAATCAATTCCTATATGCCACACTCAATATAGTCACAATTAATTATGATTGCCATATTTGGGGAACATCTAAAGCCCGGTCCATCCGATAATCAGTCCGAAACACAAACCAATAAGGATGCGTAAATTTTTGATCAACTCGGCAAAACAAATTCGAAGCGCGAGCAAAACATGAAAAATAACGGAAAACAAATGCTTAAAATGATCTTGATCACAACTCTAGCCTGACCCTAAACTCTAAGCTTAAAATCAATCTTTAATTATATAGTCGTGTGTCACGTGATGGACCAGGCTTTAGACGTTCTCTATGTAAGAGATAGTATTCTAGCCATGGGAAAAAATGTACCGTTCACGTGATCTAAAATAGATCCATTAAAATATCCGATTAATATTAAATATGAAATAGATTGCAACAAAACCAGACAAAGTGAACATTTAAATATGTGAGCTACAAATGGCTAATGTGACTGGAAAATTAATTAACATTTTGGAAAAACTTTGATTTAATAATATAACTTTAATTCATATATAACCTATAAATTAATTTTTCATTACATTTTTAAATTTAATCATAAAACTTTTTACTTGAAGTTATAACATGCTTAATATAGAGTTATCTTCATATAAAAATATATTAAATTCGCTATAAAATCAAAAAATTACAACATTATTAAAAGTATTTTAAAGAAAGAGCAAAATAAAAAAATTGCTTCATATATATTTAAAATAAACAATAGCAAAACTCTTCAGAAATATCTAGATAAAGAAAAAATCACTTATGAAATTTATCAAGAAGAGTGAAAAATAATAATTAATAAATGAGTATTATTACCAACTTATAATAAATCAAAAAAAAACAAAAAATAGAAACACAAAATAATTATTAATAAAAAACCAGACATTTTTTTTACTTTATCTAAAATAAATTAATTTTGATAGTTAAAATAATCAATTTATATAATAGAAAGTAACCAAGAATTTTCTTAACCTTTAAATTATTTCCTTACTTTTAATCAAGATCATTTTTTAGTCTCTATAACTTCAATTTGAGCAAATTAATTGTTCTGAGTTTTTAACCTTTTAACTTTTTTGTAATTATCATTCTCTTCTTCTAATTGCTTAACCTTATTCAGTAACTCTTGCTTCTGTCTTTTATTTTACTCTTCAAACTTTTCTTGAAATTTGACTACAGTCAAATTCCTCTATAATCACCACCCTCAGAAAAGTAAAATTTGGTGACTATAGAGGAGATGTAACTATAAAGAAGTTTTTTACTATGGAAAAACAAAAGGTAACTATAAAGGAGTGTGATTATAAATAGATGTGACTATAGAGAAATTTAATATGATAAATTAATGCTTTTGGTAATAAATAAATTAAATAATACAATAAATAATATACAATAAATAAATTCTATACAATGTACCATATTGTAAATTACCCAAAATCGCAGTTTTTGATTTTTTTATTACAGAATATTTTCTCGATAATAAAAAAATATGCAAAATTAACTAATCTGGTGAATTTTCTGTGGTGTTAATACTGTTCATACTTGTTTTGTTTGTTTCACAATTCACGAAAAGTTGTGTAACTTTTAAAAAACTTAAAATTTAATACTTTCTTGCTAATATTAAAGTATTTAAATAAACGTTATAATAAAAGCGAAGAAAGCAATCGTTCTGCTTGGGAAGAGAGCGCGTGGAAAAAAAAGCGAAGAAATAATAGGAGATATTATGCGACACGAATTACGAACTGTCATTGGTTACCTCACTTAGATTACGAAATCGTGTCTAATTTGTTTATGTTGGTGGAACCGTCAGACGGATATTTGACAGTTGCGCCACATCATCGGCATAACCTGGCACATTTCAGACATGCAATTTTATCACCTGATTATATAATATTTCAGGTGGGGTGATCCTTATAATAAATTGAAATCATCTGATAAAAGTCACTTCCCTTATCAAAAAATATAAATCATTAATTTCTGACGTATCGTTATATTACTTTTCTGGCACCGCCGACATCATTATATTATCTTCGCTCATTTTATTATATTACTCTCGTATATATATTGATATATATATATAAAATATAGTCTCTCTCTCTGTCTTAGCTAGCTTATGGTAAAGCTAACTACTTATTATTTTATATAGACTTATTCTTTTAATAGGCAGAACCTGGAAAAAAATGAAATTGCAGAGAAATTCACGAAATCAACTATTTTACTTTACACCTGCATTCATTCTCTTGTTATTCATTATTTTTTGCTTGACCCCAAGGACTCTTACATTGTCTTCGCCGAGCCAGTTAGCAACGACGCATCAAGGATCGGGGGAGGAAGAGCCAGAAGCTAATAATGTTTCTGAGGACCCAAATTACTGTGCTGTACGTTTTCGAAGATCTCATTACCTTTATAAAGCCTTTGTTGGACCAATTTCGTTAATAAAAAAACGCTCGATTGTATATTTTTATTTTATCCTTCCCCTTGTACCTTGTTAAATATATAGCCTTCAGGTCTCATTAGTGATGCCTGCTGTGATTATGAAACCGTGGATCGAATTAATGCAGATATTTATCCAAAACTACATGAGCTCATAAAAACCGACTTTTTCAAATACTACAAGGTATTGTGTATTATCATTATTGTCCATATGTTCTTTGAATTATATATTAACATTTTTGTAATGAATTTGATCTAGCTTAATTTATTTAAAGAATGTCCTTTTTGGATTGAAAATGGCCAATGTATGAATCGTGCTTGTTCAGTAGAAACTATGGATAAGGTTAACAATTATTTTTACTTTAGACACTTGAATTTTTTAACTTAATTTTAGTTAACATTTTAATAATATTTTGGACAGACTGACATACCGGACATTTACAAGAGTGATGTGCTTGGTGCATTAAAGACTTCACCTGCCGGTCCGGTACTTAATTTTGTTTCTTTAATTATCTATGCATTTTGTTGTTAATCAGAGATGAATATTGCATTTAAAATTCAATTGCATTTGCTTATTCAGCTTTTTCAGCCTTTTGAAAAATGCGAATTCACGGACCGAGATTTTTGTGTGGTCGAGGATGAAAACGATGTTGGCAAGTTGATGCTACAATATTTTTTCGCGTGTATATTTATTCCATCATAATAACCCAACCCAACTATTTAATTATTTTTTATTAGAGGGTGTCTTTGTCAATCTACAAGACAATCCTGAACGATTCACCGGCTATGCTGGACCATCTGCCGGTCGAGTCTGGAAATCGATATATGAAGAAAACTGTTTTAATATCGTGCACCAACTGGACCCGTCACGCAAAAACAAAATTTCTCACACTTCATCAATAAGCAAAAATCAGTTATCGAATATAATGTCAAGCATTGATCAAAATGATGATGAAAACGACAGTGATGATGTCTGTTTTGAAAAAAGAGTTTATTACCGTTTGATATCAGGTTAGCCTTCGATCTTTCTGGGACCCTATTGGGTAATTTGCTCATTATTTTAACTATCGGAGAATTCTTGTACTAGGACTCCACTCTTCTATATCTATACATATATGTGATGAATATCTAAACCAAACCACCGGAGAATGGGTATGTAAGTATAGTAACACAACAGCCACCAACATACTTAATACAATTTTTTTATCTTATCTTAATAAAGAGACCGAACCTTGATTGTTTTATTTCTCGTATCGGCTCTCACCCAGAACGAATTCAAAATGTTTACTTCAACTACGTTGTTCTCTTACGAGCAATCTCAAAGTTGTCTCCCTATTTAAGGGGATACGAATTTTGCGCAGGCGGTGGCAGGGATGAAGATACAAAAGTAAAGAATATGGTCACCGAGCTTACGAATGCTGCAGTATCTTGTCACGGAACCTTTGATGAGAAATTAATGTTTGCTTCTGACGAATCTCGAGTAAGTCGAACAATATACTTCGATCTTCTTTTTTGGTTAAATATGAATATTAAACTTGTGAATTCTGTTTTATAGTTATTAAAAGAGGAATTCAAAAATCACTTTAGAAATGTCTCTCGTATAATGGATTGTGTTGGATGTGATAAATGCCGATTATGGGGAAAATTGCAAATATCTGGTGTTGGCACAGCATTAAAAGTTCTTTTTTCATACGATGATCAATATCTTAAGTGAGTAATTGCTCTTTTCTCGATTTTTGTCCTGTCAAGAATAATAGTATTATTAACAACGTTGAAAATATGATTATTTGAATCTATTAGTCCATCTTCGAATCCAAATCTACTAACTCGAACCGAAATCGTAGCTCTTTTCAACACATTTAATCGATTTTCCGAGAGTATCATTGCAATAAAACGATTCCGAAAACTGTATCACGAACGTGTGAAAGCTCAAACTAAAGACCATACTGATGACATAACTACTACTGCAACTACAACTTCCGCCTCCACGAAAACAAATAACACGTCACAGCAACCTACGCAACTTACGGCGCATCACCACATTATCGAATTCGTATCCTCACTTAAAGATATCATCATTCCATACGCGAAAAGTTTGTCAACCTTCATAATTCGCCAACTCGAACATTGGCATATTCCCATGCCGTCTGGGATCTCAGTCATAGATTAATTGCGATGAATTATTTATTATATTCTTTGAACACGACATTTAGTTATTTTTATCGTTAGTATATAATCAAATTTTGATGTAAATAAACGTGTTAGAGGTAAAATTTTTTATTAATTAAATGCGTTAATTAATTTGCAGAATTTGATAATTCAAAGTTATATATATAATAAATGAAGCAGTTATATATGAGATGCCTTTTCAAACTTGTTAGCTTATGCCCGAAAAGTCACGGAAATTAGAAAAAGAGAAGCCAAGTGATATATAATGTGTGCGATATAAAATTATAATTTATATTCAAATAAATAATTGTTATTTTCATCTATATTACTTTTATGATCAAAAAAAATTTAACGTGTGTCATCGTTGTTAGAGTTATTAGTATTACTATTCGCGACAGATGCTCTGATACTAATTGACGCGTCTTTCAAAGTTTTTCCTGATCCTAATAAAAATTCCATTTTCATTAGAAAAATCAATTAATCAACTAGCAACAATACTTGGAAAAAAAATACTAACCATCTATTGAATTCAGAAATCGGACCAGTTCAGTACACAGCTGAATTTTAACAACAAACGTTAGGATATCATAAGACTTATAAACTCAATAAGATTAAAATCATTCAATTTTTACATCATAATCTTCGGTTTCCATCGCTCTTGTGAGCAAACGGATTGTATCCTCGCTACTATGTGCTGTAGGTTCAAGAGTGTGCAAGACCAAAAGATACGAAGTGGCAGTTTTCAATAATCCAGTAGTCATGCATTTCTTTTGAACGTAAGTATCGTTAATGATTATTTTCCCAAATTACGAAAAATCATATTTTTAATCCTATTAATATTCACCTCAAACAAATCTTTAGGACTTCCGACAATCGAGAATAGATAATCCCACAACGCCACTTCTGTTTTGCGAGCACACCCAACAATCACGTCTAACGCGTGCGGGAAATGATTTAGAAATCTTATGACGCGAGGTAAAACTGCACCTGGAAAAAAAAATGATAATTTATCGATTATCAAAATCTGTAATATTTGCTGTATAAAAAAAATGGTTGGATCATTAAATTTGGTAATATATTTTATTTACCTTTTGCTTTCCCTATTGAATTCTCAGCTTCATCTTCCAGCACTTGATGTAAGAGAACTTCAAGTGCATGTCCAAAATATACTAGTTTTTGGTAACTTGTTGCAAATGCTACTGCTTCATCCTCAAGTCTATAATGTAATATATAATAATGTGAGTATTCATGTGTATACAAAAATAAACGCAACATAACAGGTAAGAGGAAAATAATCGAGATAGTTACTCTCGTGTTAACATATATCGTATGATATACTGAAGGAATAAATGTGTCTAAAAAGAATATGAAATGACGCGTAAATATATCAACTTAAACTTAAGAAAGAATCATAAAGCTTTACTTGCATTAGTAGCCAATTTGAAAACAGCAAATTCTAACGATTGGCGAATAGACGTTTGTTGCTCAACACCCACAATAATTCCCTTATCGAGAAGAACAGCTAAAAAATTTATAATTCAGTTCATTAATAAACACAGTCACAATGAAATAAATAATAATAATATTATTATTACATAATGGATAAAACTCGAGCAAAATATGTAATCCTTCTTTATTGGCCGACAACAAAACATCATTCTGCCAATCCTTTGCTTTTTCTTCTTGTGACCAAATATTCATCCATATCTATTATATATATTAGATTCAGTTATTTTTTAGATATTCAAATTAAATGGAAATTCAATTCACATATACCATTAGACTCACTTTAACTCCTTGCCCATCACAAGCCCATAACGAGTTTTTTAAGCTTCCCACGCCACGATTCGCCATCCAGTAAAATTCAATTTTATCAGCGAGAACGTGCAGATCGTATTGCACTTCACCAGCATCACTCTTTTAAAAATAGAAATAGAAAATTAAAAGAGAAAAAACGATAAAAAGATACAACAAAGTAAATTGAAAGGAAAGGAAAAAAACCTTTTGAGGATGCAATAACACTAGCTTTCCATCAATTAAAAATATGATTGATGCAGTTTGCATATTATCCGGAGTAAAAGACTCTAAATTGATACAATAAGAAAAAATCCAAAAGGTTGCGTTGCATATACAAAAGTAATAAAATACTTTACTGTGAGATTTAGGCTGAAACCAAGAAATCGATCTAACTCTCGCAGGCGCATGAATAACTCCAATAAAAGAAATCTGCTGACATAACGCAAGCCCAACTAAATTTCCACTAGCACTACCAGCAGTTTCCGATGTCAACAAATAATGATAAATCATATTATCGCCGCAGTAAGCGAGTAACGCGTTATCCAGTAAACTCAGATAGAGTATGTTACTGGGTACTTGAACATTCTGGATCATGTAAATGTTGTCTAATTTTGTTTCTCGTGAATACATTCTAATCTATTTTGTTATAATTAAATTATAAGAACATTGAATGTTTAATCTTTTCAACTAAATGAATTATTAATTTCTTTACCTCGTTTGTGTGTGTCCTTAGATTGTCGCATGCAACCACTAAAATATGTCTAAACCATAATAATCCACCGCGTACTGTAAATTCTTGTTCCTTAAGAATATATCATGATTACTTTTTAATAATACGTAATACATTACTATAGAAGGTGTTATTGACAAGAAAGAATACCTGTTGCTGGTTTCCAAAAAGTTTCCACCGATCCGAGGATACATTATAATGTGCTAAACCACGACGACCAGAAACAGCTATATATCTACCATCACCACTTATAGATGCATACTATTGGATGTAAGGAATTTAAATTTAATAATAAAATAATATTTCAAAATTATATAGACAAGTCGTAAAAAATATATTTTTGATACCTTTATAGGCCAATTATCAGTAATGTACATATTTGGTATCTATATTAATGAAAACATTTGAAAATGGAATTACTATTATTATTATTATTATTAAAAAGCACTTTACAGTTGACAACAAAATACCGGAATATGCTGCCAAACAATTGTGTCCGGATTAATCGCACTCAAATCTTCCTGGTCTCCGCCATGATAAAGTAAAAGCCGATCATCCATTTGCAAGAATCCGCGTTTCGCGTTATCGGGACTATGAAACCCCGTAACAGCGGATTTTACAAATGGTAAACTGTATATTTGACTTTCTAATTTTTTTGAAATATGATTTGTTTAGTTATGTCATATATTAAATACAAATATATAGGTAGATAGATTAGGAGTAAGCGTTATTGTTTACCGTTGTCCTTCCGTTTCGTGTGTAGTATGAAAAGCTCATAATCGCCAACACCCCAAAACTTTGAACATTAGTATAATAAAAAATAATAGAAAATCAATATTTAAATTATGAAAAATGAAAATAAAAGTTCATCATTGTCAAATTACCAAATTATCAATACCACATAAAAATTGATCTTGAAAATTATTAGGCCTGATTATTTGATTAATAAATTATTTGATTAACAAATGATAGATATAAATACATAATAAATAATATATTGATACGATTAATTTTATTAAAGCTTACAATGACTGTGGTCCATCCTCACTTATACTGGTCATAAGTAATCTTCCATAAACACTCCATAAAGCCAGTCCTTCATCTCGCCAACCAACAGCCACCGCGTAACCATCTGAAGTCCACGCGATTGATGTCACAGGTCCTGTGGATATTGGTATTTTGCCATTAAGAATAATATTGAAAATAAAATTAAATTGACCGAGTAAAATAATAATAATGAAAAAAGGATATTAGACGCTGATTCTAAATGATCCAATAACGATAGCTTATGAGAAAGGTGTATGCTTCCATTGTAATTCTTTGCGAAATAGACATATACAATTCCGCTAAATAAATACACATAAATTATATCAATACAAAATTAATTCATAAAAAAACAAGATATACATAATTACAAATAAATAAAAAAACATACGATTCAGTACCAACAGCCAATAACGAAAATTTTGCATTTATGGCGATAAAAGTGGCTTTTGAAAATTCTTCAGCATGAAAAGAAAATCCTGCCCAAAATAATGGTGAATTTTTTACACCCGCTGGCTTATTTATTTTAGTTTTGTCAGATATAAATGTAAATAATGATATAGAAAGAAGTAAAAAAATTAACAATGATAATTATAATAAAATGTTCAACATTTTAATAATAATGATGATAATGCGATTAAAAAATTATATCAGATAACCTTACAGGAGTTGGTGGCTTTTCGTTGAACTGCACAGCATATGCTCGACCATCAGATGTTATCCATCCAAAAAGACTGATCTTTCGATCATATACTATACGCGTAATTCCTAATATATAAAGTAACTAAACTCATAAGATTTAATATACACTTTTGTGTATCAAATCGATGTTCCCGCAACTAGTAAACTTTTTTCGAACAAAAAATCTACGTACCTTTTTTAGAATGCAGGAAATCAAGTCTAGCCAAAATGTTAGTCTTTGTTGCCCCAGGTTCTGCTTGCCACGGTATGCATTGAATAGCGGGTGGGTTTTTTGTGGTAACAATTAAATAATCTTCAGTTCCAATTGCCCTTTGTAAGTATTCAATTTCCATCCGTCATTTCATTAATAATCAGCTCTCAACAGTTTAATATCATTGTTAAATAAGTATCTACACTTACATCTCCATTCCGGCATCTATTCTAATAGTCATCCTAAATTTTAATAAATAAGTTTTGACTCCATTTCCTTCGCCAGCACCAGTTGTATAATGATGGGAAACATTTCCAAATTGGTATTTATAGCTCTTATCGTCAAATGGTATTACGTTATAAGTAAAAAGACAACTTTTGGAAGTCTAGGAAAAAAACATTATTTTGTGCAAATAACAAGAGTTATTCAACAGACAGTGACGTAAAAATTCAATTCATCAATTATTGGTTAATTTAATTCATAAAAATTTACTTTAATCGGGAAAAAAATAAAACCTGAACAACGACAAGACTTCCATCAGGTTTCCAGAGTGCATTTTGATTCTCACCATATTCTTCGATGGATTTTTTGGTACGGGATACTTGGCTTATTAGGACGATTGGCTATTTATTTATAGTGATATAAATCAAATGATGCAAAGAAATAATTATCAAATTATTATCATTATATATTTCTTATATTTGGCGCAATCCGGTTAATCCCATTGAATCTTTTCCAATAATCAATATTAACATTAAAAATGTTCGTAAGCGTTCACTTTAATTTCCTTCTTTATTTTTTTATATATAAGGTAAGAAAGCACACCCAACTCCATCAAGCTTTCGGTTCTATATCTAAAAAATATTCAGTTTACCCGAAATCCCCAAAGTTGTAACGAAGTGCTTGTTAAAGTGACAAACAAGTTTCCAGATTTATTCCGAATCAAAGCCAAGATTTTTGGCTGGTTCGGCGAAGATCCTGTTTGATCTGTAGAGCTCTCTAGCTCTTCTTGCTCATAGGTTTTTTGTGTCAACGGCGGTAACTCTAGAACTTTTGCCGTACCACTAGCCCAATACATGATTGCGAAACTGACAATCCCGAAAATGAAAAGCGAAAGTCTGTTTTTTCTAATTTATGTTGTATCACGTGATTTTAAGTTTATTTGCTCATTGTTCAATTAGTCCATTAGCAGATTTAACGGGTCAATTTTGAAAAAAAAAACTTAATTGATTAATTGATACAACCAAAAATCGACTGACAATAAACTTTTTTATAATTTGAATAATTGTGAGCATTTTTGCAATACTTCGACTAGTCTCATTTTTAAAGTTACAAAGACCGTTGTCAAAGACGACGAAGTACGTTTACAAGTAGGAATTGATAATTCCGTTTGTTATTTTCATTTCCAGTAAAAAGTAACGTATTTATATAGTAATGTTAATAAAAATGTTTATGATAAAGACCAAAACACATAATTCGTCCAAATCAGCTTTTTTGAATGTAAAATTTCATTTTCTTTGATTTTCCACTGTATTAAAGTTCTTTTCCGTTGCTCAATATATCTTATGCGACAACTATTGCACATTCGATACAGGTTGGAGACGCTTTCTGTAATTACAAGTTTCAAATTCGCTGTGAAATTTAAATAAAAGCTTTACAGTCAGATATTTTTACTGTAAATTGAAAAAATACTGTTGCACTACAATTGCAATTTCCAAATTTATGCCTTTTCGATTCACTATGTGCGTGTGACATTTCTGGTGAAGTTAAATCATGTTCGTGTGTATTTTAATCTAAGCAAAATTGACAATGCCACGCTTAGAATTACTCGCTGAACTCAAAGGTGAAACTTCATTTCATTCTATGATACTTTTGTACCAAAAATTTCGCACTTCTACTTCCTAATTCTTTATAGGACACACCGATCGTGTATGGTCAGTTACCTGGTCACCAACTAGTAACATACTCGCCAGTTGTGGAGGAGATAAAACTGTTCGTTTATGGACCCCGACAACCTCAGAACTTTCACAATGGACCTGTACTAATGTTCTAGAGGGAGCACACACGAGAACAATACGAAGTGTCGCGTGGAGTCCTAATGGACGTCATTTAGCGACTGGTAGCTTTGACGCCACAGCTGGAATTTGGGCGCGAGACGAAAATGGAGGTATTGATAGTATTTCACATAGACTTTTAATTTTTTATCATTTGATCCAATGTTAATTTAGGTTGATATTTATTTAATAGAATATGAATGCGTGGCTACATTAGAGGGACATGAAAATGAAACAAAAGCTGTGTCGTGGTCCACGTCTGGTACACTTCTTGCGACCTGTGGGCGTGATAAAAGTGTCTGGATATGGGAAGGTTAGAGTTTTTTTTTATCAATTGATTAAACAACAATATTTTTACCGGTTATACTTGAATTCTAGTGGGGGCCGATAATGATTTCGAATGTATTAGTGTGCAACAAGAACACACACAAGATGCAAAAATGGTTATATGGCATCCATCAGAAGAAGTAAATTTTTCTTAATTATTGTTCTCTGCCAGTTTTACAATTCGCTATTTTTCTAATCAAAATTAAACAATAGTTATTAGCATCGGCAAGCTACGACGATACAATAAAAATATGGAAAGAAGATGAAGATGATTGGTATTGCTCTGATACGCTGGAAGGACACGAAAGCACTGTTTGGGCAATTGATTTCGATAAATCTGGTGATTACTTAGGTAAGATGCTTATTTTTTATTAGTTCATCATTTTTGTATTGGAAGATTAATACTTTTTTTTACTACTGTCACCTATAAAAAGTGTCAGCATCAGATGACAAGACACTAAAATTTTGGAAAAGATATTCACCCGACCAAGTAGATGGTAACATTGGAAAACATCGAGTCGACCCAAAATGGAAATGCATGTGCACGTTGAGTGGACATCACCAACGATGCATATATTCAGTTTCGTGGTCAAAAGTTCACGGGCTTTTGGCAAGTGGTAGCGCAGATAATATGATTCGAGTATTTGAAAGGGTGTCTTCATCAACAATTACTATTCCTGATAATACCACTGATATTGTTAGTGGTACAATGAACAATTTTGATAATGCCACTATTTCTAATAATAATGATAGCAATGATGATACACTGAACTATACAGTGGTCGCGTCAATATCATCTGCACATGGCGTTGCTGATGTTAATTGTGTACAATGGCATCCATCTGAAATACATGATAATTTATTGGCTAGCGCTGGTGATGATGGGATTGTAAGAATATGGAAATATTGTAAAGAATAATAATAATTAAACGAGAAATTTTACTTATAAATGAGGTGGTGTGACCAACACAATATAGGAAGCAGATCACATGTAATTCCGATCATACCAATTAAATCAGTTACTTCGATTTTTTTGGTAGGTCTAAATGTTACATAGAAAGCGCGTCAACCATATCGTATCTAGTATCCTAGCCACGGCGAAAAAAAGTGTTATTCACGTGATGATAATCATATCCGACCAATAAGAATGTGCAAAAATATGTATAACCAATAGAAATGTAGCAAATTTTTGATCAGTCCCGGAAAATGAAAAATGCAAAAAATGCACAAAATACAAAAAAACAGATACCTAAATTTATCTTGGAGCACTATTAAAAAATGTCAGTAAGACAATTTTATATATAACTTTTGCTCGAACCCTAACCCAAACTCTAATACTACCTTTAATATAAATCGGATATTTCAATGGTCCTGGTCGTCATCACGTAATCGACACTTTTTTTTCGCCGTGACTAGTAGAATCCTAGCCATAATGAATAAAATATACGATGTTACAACGCTTAATTTCTTAATTATATATCCAATATATTTAATATCCAATATATGCTTTATATTTAATGGATTGGATTTAGATCTTTGTATTACATTTAGTACAATTTAAAAAATGCAAAAAAATTTTAGATGTTCTAATATTATTAAAATTGATTTTATTTGATATTAATTAATAAAATAATTAAAAAAATTTTTTTAGAACATGTTATTTCTTGAAATTTTGATTATATTACATATAGTACAATGCAAAAAGTATTTTAATTATAAAATTACTAATTAACATCAAGTACAAAAACCAGTCACCAAAAAATCCAAGAAATTTTATTTTTTGAAAAAAAATTATAAAAAATATTTAATTATACAAAAATATAATTAATATATCGATATTGAATTAGTAAATAATTGTTATCAAAAAGTGTCACAATATAATACAATATACTATTAGTAATATAGGTAAATTCAATTTATTAATATATTCATTATATTAATTATATCAAAAAATTAATTATATCAAATATATTTGTTATATTAATGTATTTTAAAATTATATAAATACAATATAAATTAATTATTACAAAATTTAGCTAGTTAATAAATTGTCTTTTGTTTATTATTATATATTAATTTATACTTATAATATTATTAATATACTATTACCGTTTAAATGGGACTTTCAAAATACTCAAAGGTATTTATAAAATTTAAGAAATATTCAAAGGAAAACTTGAATGTCTTAATGACAATTCATAGTCTTAATAATATTTTATGACTTTAGATTGAATATGAATTTAAATACGACAAGTACTTATAGAATTACTTAAAGGTTGATAACAGTTGTGTTCTTTTAATACAATAACTGGACTGCTAAAAAGAGTTCTCAAAATCTCAACGTTAAATATAATATACGTATTAAAAACGTTTTTAAATCTTTGAAGTCAGAATATAAGATATAATATTTGTATTATTAATAATACGAATCAAAAATGAATATATTGAACAATGTATTATTAGCAATACAAAATCAAAGATAAGTTTATGAGCAATGTATTATTAGCAATACAATCTCAAAGACGAATCCACCAGGGTGACCTCCAAGAGTTCGGACCATGTGATAATTTTTTGATGATGTCAGTGATGATGACCAATTAAATTGCAAGATCAACTTGTAACATAAAAATTCAAAAATAAACAAAACAAAGACATATTTTTGAAAAAAAGCTTGTATTTCAAAATCTAACCTATGAAATTATCTAATGTGTTCTAATAAAAAATGTTCCTTGCGAAATTTTACTATATATTCATTTTTTGTTTGTCAAATAACCTTGATCCAGATCCAAATCCTAACTCTTTTCGCATCGTTGACATCATCAAAGAATTATCACATGGTCCGAACTTTTGGGGATCACCCTGGTGGATTTCTCAAAGACAGATTTATAAAATATAATAATAATTCCTTTATTTAATATAATATTCAATAGACTTTGTCACAACGTGTTCAGAAAGTCTAGGATAAAGATGATAACTTTATAGTGCTTCTGGCAAAACTGCTTAAGCTACTATAATATATGTTGATTCAAGGTCTGTATAACTTCTTATAAAGCTATTATACAAGAAATAAGAATACTTTGTCAAAAGGGTGTAGAGAGGAGTTTGCACTTGACTACCTATTTTACATAAAGTGCAAACTACTTTTCTTTGAATGATCAAAACTACGTGATAACTAATTAGACGTGATAATTGAAAATTATTATCTAAAAGAACTTGTTTATATCTAATTCTAATGACTACAATACATGTTGCTTTTATACAAATCCAAGATATAATTTCTAGGTTATACAAATTCATATTCGCTATATTACTTAAATTCTATTGGTTCAATATTCGTTCACTCGTTTGTTCGCTCGTTCACTTGTTTGCTCTTGTTCACTTGTTTGCTCGCTTGTTCACTTGTTCGCTCATTTCACGTGATATGATCTTTATCCAATAATATATGAGATATTTATAATCCAATAATAAAATATTATGATGAAAGGTCATTATACAACAATACTATTCTTTATTCATTACGCGAACATGTCAAACTAATTCTAATAAATTTTTTTATTTCTAGACGCATGCCATCACGTTATTTTACTTGATACAAAGAAGCATTCAGACTCTGAGTATGCTACCTTTGAATTTCGTACTAGAAAAATTTCCATTGCTGATATTGATTGTGAAATTCTTGATAAAATTCACAAGTTCCCTTTTCTCATTTAACAAATAATTATTAATGAAGTCTGTGTTGTTGAAAAGAGAATAGAACATGGCAAAGTGGCACCTGGTTTAATGTCATCTGATTACTATTGTCTATTCTTTCATAAATATCAGTTGTCCTGTTAATACATCTTTCATGAGCACATTTATGGAGCCAGGAAATTGTTAACAACTAGTATTTGGGAAAATTTTCAGCAAATATTTAAAGAGGATAAATTTGAGATATATGGACATCGCGAGTTAGAAGAGGTGGTGACATCTAAAACTGAAAGTGAGAGAACAGCCAAAAATTGATGATGGACTGTAAATGAGTTGATAGAAAGTACGAGAAATGCATATTGGTGAGTTGAGGAGAGAGAAACATTAATCAAACAATTTTATTTATGGAAAAATTGAAATTAAGTTTAAAATCAGTTTAAATTAATATATTTATTATTATATTTTAATTGATTTTATTATTACTATTGCATAATATTAAGTGATTTTTACAACAATAATTTTTTTACAATAATATTAAATGATTATTAATTAAAATCAGATTGAGTCTCCTTGAATGAAATAATAAGCAGATTTCAAGTCGATTGAAAGGGAGGATGCACTTTTTTCGATTTGAAGTTGCGAGATTTTTCAAACACCAAAATCAAAATACAGTGAGTACTGAATACAATAACATGATCAGAGGAAGAGATTTTGTGTTATTATAACAAGATGTTATCTTAAAGAGTGTTGCGTTTACTATATAAAAATGATTAAGCAAATACTATTAATTACAAACTCAATATCTCTTTATTTTCAAGAAATCATTTGTCATACTGATTGTTGTGAATAATCAACAAGAAATAAATCTAGTTCGTTAGTGCAAAAAAAATACTTTATTCAACATTAAAAAAAAATACTTTGCTCAACACATTACATTTTTTATATTGAAATTCTGATTACCAAGAACATGCTGTCAGCAGCATTACAAAGAAATAGCTCTTTTAAGACATTGCAAGTAATTTTGTAGGTACACACAAGTCAGTGTAAAGCAAAAAGGTTATTTTGATATTTATCATAGATTACATTACACACTCAGAAAATTGATTTCTGATTACTGGTAGATTGCTTTCTGAAATGAATATCAGCCACATTATTCCATGTCAGATCACATGGGTACCTTAATGCATCTCCAAATTAGGAATCAATCTATAGCTTATATCAGGGATAAAATCCAAATTAGAAAATTTGAGAAAAGTGATTGAAATAAGATCTACAATTTGGAATTTGGTGCTAGGGCGCAGTACTTGATGGTTTTTTCACTGTATATCACGGAAAATAAATCACGTGTGTGCATCGGAAAATCAGTTGAGTTTTTAGTACGCGTGTACTCTTTCTAAAAAATCTTTTATTTGGTTTTTTTTACAAAGCAAAGACTAGCCTTCACTTCTTTTGGCTAACAATTTATTAAGATGTCCTAAATTTTTCTCTCTTATTTTCATATGCTATTTTTCGTGTCGACGTGTCGGTGAAAAAGTCATTTGTAGTGTCGATATGTCAGTCATACTGCTTTTTGTATTTAAGGTCCCCTATACGCGTTGTGAAGTAACAATATTCTCGTAAGCTAATCAACCATGAGCACATCTAAATACCTTGGCTATGACGGTAAGTCTTGTTTGACTTTGCAATCTTCTTCCACTTGTGCTCTCACTAAGAGGCAAATTTCTCCTCAGTTTCTAATATATTTTGACTTTCTAGTTCTTATTTCCTACTTAAATGAACGAGAAAATCAGTCATACCGTGGGTTCTTGGACCTCCACCGCAATGTCATTGTTGCTTCATTAGTTTCAGATGACTGGCATGATCTTGACAATAATTGGGCCGACCATTTTTTGAGGGAAGCAGAGGTGCTGTTGGATCGAAAGACTTTCGTGGCTTTGAAGGAGAAGGTGCGTTTTTTTTATTTTGCAAATGGAAGGGCAGCTCCCAGTCGAGCGCGTTTTGACTCGGGAGAATTACTGGTGTTTGATACTGGTACCCACTCCAGGTGTTCTTAATCCAGGTGCCTATGTTTGTGCTAATAAAGGTCTACTGATTCTGAGGAGGAATTGGTTATATACCTTTATTATTAAATAAAATCAATGCACTGCTAACATTATTATTCCCATAATAGGTAAAATCTGAACGGTCTGGCATTGGTTTAAGAACTTATTGGAAGGGGTAATCGAGGAACGTGGAAGCGTGAGTAAATATATTATGAAACTCTTGTGTAATGGTTGTATAATTTGCTAAACCAAACCTATTTTTACTATAGAATTCTGCGAAACGAAAAAGAGCTGTGATCGAAGAAAAAGAAAACATTCAATCACAACCAAAAAAGAAACAAAAACAAACTTCAATTCTTCAGCAATTTTCAGAAGGGATTTCTTTATCAGCAATCATTCGTAATACGTTACCGAATCTGGTATACCTTCAGTTGCGACATAATAAATCGAAATCAAGTACCATATCTATTGAACAACGGTTTCCCGATGAGATTGCAAATTGGGTAGGGTTTAAAGAGGAAGTGCGAACGTGGCAGTCAGAGTGCGTGGATAAGAAATATAAAAAACCGATGTTTGGACCACGTACTATTACTTGCGAAAAAGATATATGGACGGCATCAGAAATAAACATTCACGACATCCTGACACCACTGGACAGATCAATTTGTTTTTTAGACGGTCGTGCTTTAGAAGGTACGGACGGACAACCGGATTTTATAGTGGTTGACGAAAATTATCAAATAATTGTGCCCTTTGAATACAAAACACGATGGGTTTTAAAGGTACCTTCGAATAAGAACATTGTCGCACTTTACCTTCGAGAGAAGGAAATTAGAAAGGGGAAATTTACAGGTTTCAAAGATACCTCGATTTATGATCCCATAAATCAAATTTATGGATATATGTGCGCTAATGAATTACGGTAAAAATTTCTGCTTTTATTTATGTTCAACATTGACAGTTTTAACAAGACAATATTATTCTTTTTTACAAAAAATAGTTATGGCATATCTTGTCAACATATGACCAAACGTGGTTTCTTAAAAGGGGGGTAAAAGAAAACCATGGGTGGTTGCATGTGTCGGACGCAATTACCAACACATCGACGGATCCTACATTGCTTAAATCTGTTGCCTATATAATTTTTGTCGCCTCTAATAACCGGTACTCGCCTTTCCTCGAAAAACCTGTGATGGTTGCTGTTGAAGAGTTATCTTCTG